>OVBJ01000555.1:0-50528 GCA_900406535.1 Noccaea bulbosa | reverse complement strand
GGGGGAGGAATGTTGGATATTTAAGTGTATAAGGTTACAACATGTTCCAGACTGTTCCAACAGACGGTTATTTTGATTCAATTATTAAGCGAACGGTTGCAAACATTCGTTGAAAAAACCTTATGAGAACTTAATAAGTTCTGTTGTCTCTCTGAGAAAAAGATCACGTGAGAGAACGAGATTGACAAGATCTAGAGATATAGATTTGATTCAAAAAGCAACAAAAGTAAACACATACAAGATCTCTATTTGTTACTCTTTGATCTTAAGCCTAGACAAAGAGTGGACGTGATTGTCTTATTCTGCAAGAGATTTCGTGTAACCCAAGGCTGTATAGGATCGAAATACTCTTAAAGAAAACTGTTTCGTACAGGATTCAATCATAATCCAAGATACCCACAAATCTCGCTCATTTTTCTCTGAAACACAGTTTCACCGTTGTATTCTAATACCCTGTTCTCTGTTCCAACACCGAGATATCCCAACAACAAGTTCAGACTTCAGAGTAGGTTCTCTTCGTTTTTTTTTTTGGGAGTATATCTCTTCTTCTTGAAAACTGAAATATAGATTTTAAAATTTCTAGGTAGTATCTCTGTCAATGGTATCGATGTGTGACTGTCATGTGGCCGACAGAAAAAAGAAAACAGACATCGATAAATGAAACGATAGAAGAAGTATTTTAGATTTTTCGCATTGCGCAGCTTTAAAGATACTCTCCATTTCTAAAAGTTATATTTTTAAATCTTGCCCACATATCACAAACACATATAAAAACTTAACTACAAATTCTGTGTTTTTGTATTGTTATATGATTAAGCACATAATAATTTCAGAACGTCTGACAATTTTTTTTCTTCTAACTAAATATGTGTGCAAACACCTAACTTTTTGGAATTTCAAATTTTAAATTAATGTTCTAATTACATCCAACACTTTGTTTTAGTACTTCTGCTAATTACTAATGGGTAAGTTGTTTTCTGTTTTGGTCTAAGACAAGTTTAAGTTTGAGCCCTAGTAAAAAGGAAGATCCACCAAAAACGGAGGTACCAAAGAACAAGCCTTTGGGGTTGAATCTTATCTAATTTCGCAAAATCTGAAATTTATTTCTCACATGATCTTTTTCTTTTGTTAATGATAATTTATTGATAACTGAATCTACTACAAAACACTAATAAATTTCCTTTAGAGTAAGACATAAGAAAACGTGTCGATCAAGAAAGTGATTATGAGTCACAAAGTCTCCAAGAAGTTAGACGAAGAGCAAATCGATGAGCTCCGGGAGATTTTCCGGTCATTCGATCGGAACAAAGACGGAAGCTTAACCCAGCTCGAGCTCGGATCACTTCTCCGAGCAATCGGTCTCAAACCGAGTCCAGACCAATTCGAGACGCTAATCGACAAGGCTGACACTAAAAGCAACGGCCTTGTCGAGTTCCCGGAGTTCGTGGCCTTAGTCTCGCCTGAGCTTCTTTCGGAGGCGAAGACGACGAAGACTCCTTACACGGAGGAGCAGCTTCTCCGTTTGTTTAGAATTTTCGATACCGACGGTAATGGGTTTATCACTGCGGCGGAATTGGCTCATTCCATGGCCAAGCTTGGCCACGCCTTGACGGTGGCGGAACTGACGGGGATGATTAAGGAGGCGGACAGCGACGGAGACGGCCGGATTAATTTCCAGGAGTTCGCTAAGGCTATTAACTCTGCTGCTTTTGATGATTTATGGGGTTGATATTTCTTCCATTATTTTTCCCTTTAACATTTTTAGTTTCTATGATTAGTTTTCACTAATCTATACACAAAACATGTATTTAGATTCAAAATAATTACTTAAATGGGCTCCTTTTTTTTTTTTTGGGTGCCAATGTGAGGAATGATGATTGCTAACTTGTTAATGTCAATTGAGTCTTACTCGATTTGTATAACTAGAAGTGCATGGTTTAAGCAACAAAATTTTTATGGAATCAAAATTAAACTAAGACAAATAAAATGATTTGGTTTTGGGCTAATGGTTGCTAATTGGAACTAAGAACAAAAAAAAAAGAGTGAAACAAACTACTAAAAGGCAATAACAAAACAATAACCAAGAACCAAATATAAGCAAAACAATGAAGGAAACTATATTACACAATGCAATAAAAGGAAACTAAGAGTAAATGAGAACTAAGATGTTAAATGACAATGAGAGTTTAGCAATGGATAAAGATGGAATAACAATTAACTAATGATGCAATATCAAGCAATAAAACACAATCCTAATTATGGTAGTAATGAAGAGTATCATACTTTACATTTTTACAGTTATGATTGAGAAATTCAGTATTACTATTACTCCATCGATCCAGCATTTCGAGGAGTGGATCAAGAATGCTTGGGGATACAAAGCTACCCTCATTCACTTCATTATCGAACATTGAACCTATTAAGATAATAGAAGTTGAGAAAAATCAAACTGAATGGCACCATCAACAAAGATTGGAAATTATGAGAAATTACTCAATTCCTAAAGAAATGTTCAATTAACTTTACAAGTCTGGATGCTCATTATGAACCTATTGCTATTTGATGTATTCTCATTATGTATATCAAACTAATTTTAGTCTCAATGTAAACAAAACTTTATTGTTACAAAAAAAACAAAATAGTTAAGCGTTAGAAAGAAAAAGGCATTGCCATGTTTTCTACATACTTTCGAATCTATCGACCGACCAAACAAATTAGTTTCTGTTACAAAAAAAGGGCTTGATTATGTCGAAAATGATCTGAGCTTTGATGGGATTTTCCGGCTTCATCATCATCTCTGTACCATCCACTGCAAAATGTCCTTCCTGATTACACCGTCGAACCCGCCGCCTCTAACACAGATCGGCCGAATCAGACTTGAGGATGCACCGCCACTGTAGTGTCTGTACTGAGTAGTAGTTCCATTGTTGGGTCTCGGCGGTTGGATCATCATCGTGGAGACAGTCGGGAATGGCTTGTGGCGGAAGTGCTTCAACGAGGAGAACAAGTGCCTATCGGATTCACGGTTTTGTGGAGCCTGCGTCGTGTTTGTGTGCGATTTGGGACGGGAACATTCCTCCGATAGCCTTTTCGCCTTGTCAATACTACTGTTGGAGTGTGGTAATTCTGGTGGAGTTCGGATCTGAGCCGCTGGTTTCATGCGGTCGAGCCAACGGAGAATCCAGTTTCCGAGATTCCGGCCGACTTCTATGTCTCTCTGCTGTATGTTCTTGTGAACTGAAACCGCCACATCGAAGATTTTACGAGTCCTCCTGCAAAAACACCCAAGATAATGCACAAGAAGAAAGAGAGAGCGAGTCAATGCATAACCAAATATAGTCTCATAAACAGAGTTTCTATCTGATTAATCAGAGCTATGCATGTTCGTGACAGATTCAAATCCCTCAAGTAAGATCATATTCAACGAATCCATAACACGAAGTAGGAGAATCTTATACTTTTCCTTCTTAATTCCCCACTGATCACATAAAAAAATATTGCTAAAGATGAAACAAAAACGAGAGACCAACTACATCGAGGTGACTCGATTTCAGGGGAAAAAAACTCACAATACTGATTTGCATGTCTATTGAGCACCCAGGCTCGATGATCGGATTTAAGCAAACGATTCGGAAGCGTAATCGATTTCAAACTAACAGAAATGTGCGATTTCTCATTCTGGAAACAAACCTAATTAATTTCTCCGAAATGATAATTTTCGCTTTCCAACAACACGAAATCAAACCCTAACATGAGAAGCAACCAGAAGCGAAACGATCTCTATTGAGAAGTTGAAAATCTCACCGATGCAGGAATTGCCGGGTTTTCGGATGCTTGGGACTAACAATCCGACGCTGGATCTTCAAGGCGAGCCTATAAGTCCGCCTCAGCCCCAAGAAGTACGCTGTTCCCAAAGTGATCTCCCAGAGCACCATTCTCTTCCTTCTTCTTCTTCTTCTTCTTCTTCTTCGGCGGCTTCGTTTTATCGGATGATCGCCATTTTGTTCAGTCGCTCGCTGATCGCCGCCGTTGGAGTTTATACCGGCTCGTTATCAGTGATGTCCTCATTAACTTGTTCTTCGAAGAAGTAAGTAGTCTTGGGCCCGGGTAGCCCACTATGATGAGTGCATTAATAATGGGCCTGTATTTGAAATTTTTCGTGAAATGAGTGTAATAAAAATATTTTAATATTTTGATGTGACCGCTTTTTTCTTTCTACACTCACGCGTATTTAATGTTTCCAGTTAATGTTTTTTTTGTTGGCTATTTGATATTTCCATTTTCTTTTTGTTGATCCCTTTTTTCGAATTAGCAAAATTGGAAAAAAATAGCTGTAAAAAGCAAAATCTTTTTACTATGATTTTTTCCATTTTTTTTTTTGTTGTTGTAAAATTATGATTTTTCCATTTTAGAGAAAGGAAATAATGAAAGGCCAATAACGTTTATAAATAAGGAACTCTCTTTTGTCCACTTTCATTAACAAATTATCTCCAGACTCTCGATCGACTTCGCTTCTTCTCTGAGCCATCATCATTCTCACGAACAACATGGCGAGGGGAGACCAAGTTCCATGCTGTGCTCGTAGCTCCTGTTGTTGTTGCTGCATTTCCTTCGCTATAAACGTCATCATATCTCTAATCTTTTTCATCTGCGTCGCATCATTCCTCGTATGGGCCATGCTCGCATCCAACGCCGTGAAATTCCAAGTCCACGAAGCAGAACTTACGCGATTCGACTTCGAGAACAACAACAACCTCCATTACAACCTCTCTCTAATTTTCTCCATCCGAAACTCGAACAGTCATATGGGAACCCACTACGACAAGTTTGAAGCCGACGTTTCCTATAGCGACCAGCGATTAGCATCCGTCTCTGTGCCGTCCTTTTACCAAGGCCACAAGAGCAAGGACAAGACTTGGTTTTGCTCGGCGAATACGGCATGCGGAAATTTGTTGATGATAAGAAACTTGGGGTTTACGGAATTGACGTGAAGGTGCGGATTAGATCTAGGGTTTTGTTTTTGCATTTAGTCACGTGGCCGATGAAGCCGATTGTACGTTGCCATCTCAAAGTACCAATGGGTTCCTCTAACTCGTCCGGAGGCTTTGACTTTCAGCCAACCAAGTGCCACCTTGCCTTCTGAACTTTTTACATGATTTTTGTTTTTTTGTTGATAATTGTTTTACTAGCAATTTTCAGTTTTAGACATAAAAATTCGCAAATATGAAGTACTTTTTTTATAATGAATGTTGAAATACTTTCTCTGGTCTTTGTTTTTGTTAATTTTGACAATTAATCTTTCCACGTATTAAATAATTTGCAAAACAAAAGAGAGAGAGAGAGAGAAAAGAATTAACAGACTTACAGAGCAACGAAAATCGAACGGAGGCAACTGGCTCGAACTAATATTACATTTGTTATTACAAAAAAAAAAAAAAATTAATGGACAAAAAAAAAAAGATAAATTTTGCTTATAAAAATATTATTGAAAAAAAGAATTTCGAATAAGGCTTAAAACGGCCCAATATAAACTTTATTAGATATATAAACGGCCCAGATCACCGCAAGCGTAGAACAATTCTCGTGTTCTTCCCCCCCACGTGTCTTTTACGACTTGGAATTGGATGAAGCCAAANGAAAAAAAAAAAAAAAAAAAAAAAAAAAAAACTGTTCAAAAATCATTTCCATCATCTCTTAGAAGCAATTTCGAATTTTGATTTGCTTTTCTTCCAACAAAAACCCAGAAAGCCCTCTGCAATCTCGAGAACAACGTTTGCAGATTCTCATCGATTGCTGTTTCTCTTCCATCGTCTTCCTTTTAGCCTTCAATTTCGCTTCACTTTCTCGATTTTGCGTCTTTTTTTTTGTTTGTTTTTCCAACTTTTCTCTCTATCGGGATCGGAAGAAACCAGAAATGAGCTTTCAGGATCTAGAGGCAGGAAAGCCGTTGAATTCTCAAAGGAATTTTCTCAACGGAAGGAAGGATGGAACACAGGCGGTGGCCTCCGGCATCTTCCAGATCAACACGGCGGTTTCCACCTTCCAGCGGCTCGTTAATACTCTCGGAACCCCCAAGGATACGCCGGAGCTCCGTGACAAGCTGTGAGTCTCGTTGATTTTTCCGATTCTTGCGTGAATTTGATCTCAGTATGCCTTTGATTTTACCTGCGAAATCATGCTCGTTTATTTAGGGGTTTGTGAAATTGAGTCCCGATTTGACTACAATCAGTAGGGCTAAGAGTAGTTTCCACACTTAGGGTTTGGTTTTAGTAATGGAGTCTCTCATGTCTTCCATTGATTATGTGTTTGAAGCAATCCAATGTTTTGCATGTTTCTTTATGTGTAAAGATTTCTTCTTTTTCTTCTCCTCTTTAGCGTATCAAAAATGACTAAGGTAATTAGCATTGCTTCTATGTTAATTATCACAATCTCTCTGTTAATCATCAGGCACAAGACAAGGTTACATATTGGGCAGTTGGTGAAAGACACTTCAGCAAAACTTAAGGAAGCTAGCGAAACCGATCATCGTAGCGATGTAGCTGTAAGTGTTTCTTTTTTGAAAGATGTCTTCACTTAGAAAGATGGGAGAGATTTGTTTATTTTATCCAATATTTATGGTTTCTGCTGTTTGGAATTTGGTATTGCTGCAGCAAAGCAAGAAGATTGCAGACGCTAAACTTGCAAAGGATTTTGAAGCAGTGTTGAAAGAGTTTCAGAAGGCACAGCGGATTGCAGCTGAAAGAGAAACTACTTACACTCCTTTTGATCCAAAAAGCACAGTTTCTTCAAGGTAAGGAAAACAAAACAGAAGAAGCAGAGTTGGTTGACCAGTAAAATTAGTCACTATGTTCTTTGTATCATCAGTTATACAATATCAGAATCTCTAGTATATACCCTGTGAGATTGATTTGTAGCCACACCTAACTTGTTCAAGCAAACAAAGTTGTTGACTTTTAGTCTATTTTTACCTGTAGTTTTCTTGACTGGTAGTTTCTTACACAATAAAAGCTTGGTGTTTGAAGTTATTACTGATGTTTCTTTTTTTTCTTTCTATACCAGTGAAGTAGACATTGGTTATGATAGATCACAAGAGCAGCGTGTCCTTATGGAATCTAGAAGGTAAGCAAGTTCTACGCTGCATATCTATGTGTTAAACTTCTCCGTTCATGGTTGTGTCCTCTGTTTCTCATCTGAAGGCAAGAAGTTGTGTTGCTTGACAACGAAATTTCCTTCAACGAAGCGGTGATAGAGGAAAGGGAACAAGGGATACAGGAAGTACAGCAGCAAATTGGAGAAGTAAACGAGATATTTAAAGATCTTGCGGTGTTGGTTAACGATCAAGGAGCCATGATTGGTAGGTCTCTCTCAAGCAAAAACAATAGTAAAGCTTTGATTCCATCTTTAAATCCTCTTAAAATCTGTCTCTGGCAGATGATATCGGTAGCCACGTTGAGAATGCACGTTCCTCAACAGCTCAGGGGAGGTCTCATCTCGTGAATGCCTCCAAGACACAACGATCAAACTCATCTCTGGTAAAATTAAAAAAAAGTACAAGGAAGTGTTTTATTCCTCGTATCATTGATTTTGCTTTGCTTTGTTATGTTCCTCACTATTTGTTGTTTTCTGGTGATTACGACGCAGATGTGCTTACTAATGGTGATATTTGGTATCATTCTCCTCATCGTTATCATAGTAATCGTAGCTTGAAGATCGCCGGAAACACACAATCGCCGTTTGAACATTCAAGAGAAGTCGGTTCTTTGAAGCCATTACTTGCGTCTGTATAATTCACTCTTCTCATCTTTCACTCGCTTGTAAAACTAAACTCTTGTGTGAAAAGACTGAAAGTAAAATGGTAACAGAAATCAATGTATTTCTCGGTTTTTCTGACCAGCTTACCTTCGTCGGTCTCCGGTCACCAAAGTTTTTTGTTGGTTCGGTATGCTTTTTGACTTAGACACACAAATTTGGCATGGTTTCGGTTGGGCTCAATGAAGAAGAACCTTTAGCTTTAATAACTTGCAACAAGTTCGAAACGAACAAGATAGAACACCTCAGGTTCTGAACCTGAAGAAGCTTGCTCTGTTTTTAATTAGACCGACAATGACAATATTAGACCGGTTAAAATATATTTTTGCCGATCCCATTTTCTCTCTGTCATTATTTTTCAAGAATTTATATAAAGCTTTGAGGGAAATGTAAATTTACATTTCCCGCTTGAGGTAAGGTTCCGAGATTGATTTTTGAGGGATGAACGGCGCATCTCCAGCTCATTCTACGGTATCGACGACCGCCGTAGCTGGTGGCGGTGGAAGCAGCGGCGCCGCCGCCGGTCTAGACGATTTCCAGTTTCCACCGGATATTCCGTCTATGCAGGAGCGAAAGGACGAAGCCATGCGCGGTCAGTTCCGTTCCTCCTCCTCTTTCATGATTTCGCAACTAGTATATAGGTTTTCCAATTCCTCGCAAAATTAGGGGTTTTCGATTAGAAATCGGTAGTCGAATTTCGCAAAAATTAGGGGTTTTCAATACATGTGTTCCAATTTCTCGGAAAAAATTGGGGAGCCGGGTTTCTCAACGATCACAGAAATGATTAGGGAAATGAGCAGATAAAAAACCCTTGCTTTTAAGAGTGAGCTTGAAAAAGATGATCAAATCTTTGGCTTTTCAATGTTCATGGTGCAGTTTTGAAAGCTGATTTGATGTCTGAGCTTGACAAAGAGGTTAAATCCTTGGAAGAAGACAATTGGATGTTCGAAGGTCCTCGTTCTCGAATCCATCTTATCTCCAGAAGAGGTTAGTTAGATTCTCTTCAAATCTGGTTTTTGTGATGAATAGCACAAAGCTCTTTTCATGGATCTAGATTCTTGAATTCAATGAATGTTTAGCTCAAATGGATCTTGAATATTAAGTATGATGAGGTGTTGTTGTTTGTTTTCGTGTTTCATCATATCACTAAGACACTCTCCTCAAATCATATTTCTGATCAAATGTGTCTCTGATTAGGTAACTTTCTAAAGAAATAATGTGAAGAAGCTTTGGTGAAATCAAGCATTGCTCAGCTGCCCAGATGATCGATCAGATTTTAAGTAAGAAAATTCAGAAATTGTCGTAAGCTTTGATTGATATTTGCGTTGAAGAGCTTCTTCTTCATCCTTATGTGAAAAAAACAGATAGTAGTTAGTAATCTCTCTCTTTTTTTGTTTTGCAAAGATAGGTCTCAAAATTCGGTTCGGCTTGGTTAGAAATTTTGATTTCAACGGAAACAAAGGCATTTCTCTAGAATGGCTCACTTTTATTTTGGTTTATTCGTATTTGGTCCACAGTTTTGCCCCTCAAGAAAATGGCAACAAAGTTCAACAATAGATTGAAACTTGACACAGATTCTCTCACCTTGAGACTGTAAATGAACAGTTGTAAGAAACAGAGCATGTTATACAAGTTTGATATATGAAAGACGAAGAAACAAACAAAATCATCAGTGCAACAAAATGAATATGTTGGTCTCAAAGAACAGAGTAGGCTCTGTTACAGACTCCAAAACTCCCAAAATCAAGGATTTTGCCTGAATGAAAATGAACATTACAAAGACAATATAAGCAAAATATAGTTGACTTACAGAGTTTTTGTTTATGTCAGATTGTTAATACTAAACATAAGGTAATTCAGATCTGTTCATCAATGGTTTTTGTTTACGCAACAAGATTGATATCTTTAATTACCTTGAAAGGTCTACGGTTTCAGTTTCAGGCGAGAGGAGACCCATTTGTTGCGTAAGATTATCCATATGTTTAGTTTTGTCCCATCCGTTTTGCTTCTGCTCTGTCTCATCCTCCTTGGTTTTAAGATCTACTGTTGTTGTTAAATCCATATCATCTGGAAGCGGGCTTGACATTAGACAGTCTTTGAAAAGCGAAGCGTAATCATCAACCGAAGTGTCTAAATCCAGATCCGTTGGAATGTCGTCGATGTCAAATGGTAAAGAACCATTGATGAACAGATCTGAATCCAGGAAAAGACTAGAAGAACCTTCCATGTTTTGCTCCATGAAGTTCTCTGGAGGAATCTCGGCGATGTTTTCCGGTAGCATTAGCATATCAGCGAACTCGGTTAGATCATCAGGCGAAGGCATGGCTTCTTCGGTCGCCGGAGGAAACTCAGCTACTGTAACGCCTTCAGGAGTGGCTCCACTTGGTGATCCAGAAGCTGTTGGCATCTCCTGAAGAGTTATACCGGAAACTTGGTTCGACGAAATCTCCATATCTGTTCCCTCTGTAGTTGTAGAAGTAGCATTATCTAGAAGGAAACCATCGTCGCCGGTTTTGTAAGGTTCCATCTTCATAAGCTGTGTGAACATTGCCTGTGCTTGCTCGTGCATCGGAGGCTGATACTTCACTATCTGTCCATCAGGAGAAGAAGCAGAAGAATCATCCTTATTATTACTGACAATGCCTTCCCGCTTGAATCTCCGCTTCTTGTTGGTATCGCTGATTCGCCTACTGCTTTCGTTTTGCTGGTTCTGCTGCTGTAAGAACTGAGATAGGAAATGAGGGCTTTGCACTGCCTTTGCAAGGAAGGACATTAGTTGTTGTTGCCGATTCTCCATGCCCTGGAGACGCTGGACCATCGTTTGAAGTTTGTTATCGGTGGACTGTTGCTGCTGTCTCAGTCTGACGAGCTCTTGCATAAGGACGTTCTTGTCTCTTTTAAGCCTCTCCACTTCTTCTTCCAGACCAAATTTGCCAACTTCGACGCATGAATTAACGGCTGTGTTTTGACCGTTTGGGTGCTGATGAGACGGCTGGTTTCCATGCCCGTGGGCAGGTTTTCTCCTGCTTATCGTTTTAAGCAAGTGCTTCTGACCTTTTAAGAAACCTTCATTCGCGAATTCCCATCTATCTGGGTCAACCTTCCGGAAACCCTGTTTCAAGAAAAGGCACGCAACAACGGAATGATCACGGATTCCACCAAAACAAATGAGAAAGTAGTCGCCAGATAGTGTAAATCCTAACAAGTCCAAATAATAATTAAAAAAATTCAGAGACTCAAGCAGCCATAGACAGGAAGTAACTTATTAGTTGGAATCACATGCTCCAGTGCAAATTTCATTCAGAAGCCAGGTAAACGTAGCAGATGAAGCACGAAACAGCTAAATACATGTTCCTACGATGGGTCTTACCTACCACCCAAACCAAAACTAAAATATCCAATAGAGATCGTCGAAAACTAACAGAGTAAAAGGTCTCTGTGATGTAACAGTATAATCTTTATGTCAGAGTCTGCATGTATAAACTAATAAAGAGAGCTGCCTGCAGAAAAATTCATCATCTTTCACCATATATTAGGCAGTATAAGCTCCGTTCACCACAACCATCTATAGAGAAAAGGTTATATAGGCAACACTAGCTCCATCCAGCCTATATGAGCTGATAACTATTTAGTCTAAACGCAACTGTACACAGCAAATCTATGATCCCCGCAACTGATTGGCAACAACGAACACCCATATATCTACTTATGATCTAGTTTCTATTCCAGGCAGTACTGATCACATTGGCCTTTTAGGTTTTCAGAGACGTGCTGTCTCCATCAAAACCTTGACTCATTCACAACAAAATGATACGTGGTAAAACAGAAGGTCAATAACCTTGCACTCAGGTCATGATCAACATGAGATTTGCTCTCTTTTCCATTTATCTTCTTTCTTCTCCATAATAATGCTGAGAAAATTCAGGAAGGTTTATTATTGTCTAAAAACTATTACTAAACCTGATTACACAGAGTCATAGAGTCAAAACAGGCAAAGAAAATAAAAATCTTAAGCACTAATCCAATCAGTAACACGCTTAAACCGGAAAAGAGACTTTATTCAGCTATTCTTCTTATACCCCAAACTTTGTATGTCGTATCAGCTTCATCAACGCCCTTACAAATATTTTATTTCATCTACACCATTAACTACACCAGGAATCTGCATTCCATGAAAATCTGATTTCAAATCCAAAACTGCCTAGCCTTGTTGCTCCTGTTTTAGCCGTGGCTCATGTCCTGACAAACAGGACCAACAATTTATTCCTAATCCTCCCAACAAGAAAGCGATTGAGAATCTTACTAATAGAGCTTATGGACGATGAAATGCTGCAGTACATCTATTGGAATTTCAAAACCCTGAGGTTTTAATACTAAACAATGACAAGATAACAATCTTCAATCTATTGGCATACTCAGAAATCTAACTATCCATTCTATTGGCTAAAGGATTGTTCAATAGAAGGTAGAAACCCCACTGCTCAGTAAATCAGCATCAACTATATATGCAGAAACTTCAGCAGATCAATGAAATGATAAGACCTAAGAGACCAAGTCCATAACCGTGCTACTGTATACTTTGGGAAATGAGAAAAAAACTATGAAGAAAATGTGAAGGGGAAGAAGGAAATTACGTAGGTATTTAGCTGCCTGACGAAGCTGGAGAAATTATTGTGCTTGAAGTTCTTGGGAAGAAGATCTCTTGCGAACTCTGGTGGATCCCAGACGATAAAACTGTTGTTGTTGGCACTCCACGACACGATGGAATCGGTAGCTGGATCGTCAACCATGTCATACGTCTTGCTCAGGAACGGAGGCGGCGCGTTTGCAGTTAGAACCGCCACAGGCTGCGG
Organism: Noccaea bulbosa; assembly: GCA_900406535.1. Taxonomy (NCBI): domain Eukaryota; kingdom Viridiplantae; phylum Streptophyta; class Magnoliopsida; order Brassicales; family Brassicaceae; genus Noccaea; species Noccaea bulbosa. The sequence goes on along the minus strand of OVBJ01000555.1, from coordinate 37,866 downwards.
TTGAGGAGGAGGAGGAGGAGGAGGCTTAATCTCCGTTGATTCCATGGTCTCGGGTCCTCCTTCTCCTTCTCCAACGTCGCTATTGCTTCTATTATCGCTTTTTTCCCCATCCATTCCGATTTTGTTTTCCTAGTCAACAAAGGGATTTGAAAAAGGCTTAGGGTTTCAGCAGCTGATAAACTCAACGAGGTTTTTCCGGGTGAAGAGAAGTTCGATTTCGATTTCGATCTCCCTGAAGATATATTGAGAATCTCAAAGGCGAAAGACGAGCGAGCAAGAGAGAGAGAGAGAGAGAGAGAGAAATCTGAGGGAGTTTTGAAATCGATGGAGGAAGGAGTAAGGAGAAAGAGAGACGACGGGAGACCCATGAACAATCGCGAAATTACGGAAATAGACATTCGCTTTCTGTCTCTAAAAGTAAAAAGTGGAGCCTCGTAAACGGGATATGCGTACGTGTCGTTCTACTATTGGCTGCTACACTGTTTTATGGGCAGAGTGACTCGCCTGACACGGCAACCAAAATTTTATTCTAGAAAAAGGAAAATAATTACATCGAATTCGTGTTTTATAAATTTCCTGCCAAAGTCTGAAAGTATTTGAAATTTCGAATCATTACAATGATGTAATACAATTTTTTTGAAGTAATGGAATTAACACAGTAAGATGTCTCAGGAAGCTTTAGATGAGCATCATCACACTTTTTTTTGCCCACTTGCATGTTCGACAATCGATACAACGTATATGGTCAGACTCAGACATGTTTGTAATAGTTACAGTAAAAAAAGGTTTTAGCTAAATTTTCGGATGAATATAGAATCACACTTGGTAGAGGTTAACCGAGTGTTTATTATAAAGAAAGTAACACTCAAGAATGACGCAAAATAAACTGTTTTAGTCGAACATTTCCAAAATGACAAGAAGATGGTTCAAAAAGGTCCATCAAGAAGAAGTAATATTAACCTCCACTTCCTGTTTTTTCACCGTCTTTACGTATATGTCCTGTCTGAGTAGGTAAAGAAGAAGCTTCCACTCTCAATCAGAGCCGGCCTTGGGAGCACGCAGAGCAAGCATATAATATACCTGGATAGCTACATGTGTGAAATCAAGTGTGGGTTTAGATACAGCATCAACCACGGCACAAGCTCTAAATCTGAAGCACGGTTCGAAGAGAAAAGTCGGAATAGCCAGAGAGTTTCCGGTGGTAGTTTGGAGAGGGAAATATGAAGGCACTTTTTCCTCTGGCAAGATCATAAGCTTGAAAACTGGATTTTGTTGAAGAAGAGCTTCTTGATCCACGTTGAAACAGTTCATGAAATCGAATATAACAACTGGTACAGTCTCTGGTTTTAACTTACTTGAAGGATGATAATGCCAACTAGCTTTAGCCAACCTCCTGCAGTCTGTAAAATCAGCATCCTCGAGATGTATCAGTTTAGAAATGTTTAATGATATACGTTTTAACTTGTTGCACTTCTTCATAAATAGGAATTCGAGACGAGTGAAGTCCTCGATCCACCAAGGAACTTCGACGATCCCTGTTTCATTTAGATGGAGCTTTGAGATGTTTCTTGAAATATCAGGAAATCTTCTCAACCGTGAGCATCCACTGAGATCGAAGTACCTAAGAGATTCAAGGTAGGAAGATTCTCGAGCTCTGTGCATCTTGTCATATCCAATTTCCTCAATTTATTCAGATCTCGTACAGAGGAACAACAAATCTCCACCAAACTCGAGCAGTCCCTGAGATCAAGTGTCTCAAGATTGGTCGCCAATGAAAGATCTGGAATTTCTCTCAAGTTTTCAGATCCCTCCAAATCCATTTCCTTGAGACATGCAACTATGCAAGTCACTAAAACCAAAAAGTAAACACACTGAGCAAAGTCGGAGATTGACAAAACATCTCAAGAGCTAGCTGTTCAGAAGGGAGTCGACTCACCTTGTAAATAAGATGAATCCTATGTTAACTTTGTGCCTATCATTTGTAATCGCAATGATTCTGCTCCCACATCCAAACCAATGAGTTTGACCAACTAGGACATGTAGCAAACATCCGATCATCTAAATCATCGAGAAAGACAAAGAACTTTCATGTGCTTTAGCCTTTCTCTAACCGCACCCAAATGATCTATCTTCACGTCCTTTTTTTGTTTAGAATTTCAGACAGGAAAGTTCTTTGCAACTGCAACTTCATGTTGTAGTCATCTGGATTGGCTTTACTAAAAAACTCCAAATTTTTAGCCATGAAAGCCTTGTCTATGTAAACACTACCTTGGAAGCAAGGAGAGATTCGACTAAATAGAGCTCCAGCAATTGTAGTCTTGCCAATTCCAGAGGGACCCCAAATCCCAATCATTCTCACTTCCTTAGATTCCAGTCGCAACAATAAACTCATCTTCAATCCCGACAAAGTCCTTAAAATCCTTGGACGTAGAATATCATTTGACGATTGCTTCAATCATTGTTGCTTCATTGTCCCTAGCCAAAAAAAAAAGACGAAAGATCATTCCCAGTAATCAAGATATAGCACAACAGATAACGATTCACAAATTCATACCAGTTCAGAGAATGATATCCTATGATATTCACTACATCAGTCAAAGCTTTCCGCCATAGTTGTTTCTCATCTTCTGTTTTGTTCTTGCAAGTCTTCTCAAGAATCTTTCACTCTCGCTGAAAACTCTGAATTTCTTTCAACGAAGACTCTGGATTTCTTTGATTCCACCAGACTTAAACTTGACCTTATCGGGTTAATCAAAGATGCCAATAAACAGTGACAAAGAGAAGGAAAAAGATAAAGCAGAGAGACATTTAGGTTTTATCTCACTAATCAAACTTGACCTTAGTTAACTAACTATTTGAAAGAAGCCAATATTACAATCAAATAGCTAAACCAGTAAAAAGAAAGATAATTGTTTGACTTGTACATTCATGAGTCTTTTGCCGACACAAAAGTTGGTCAAATCAATTAGTCAAAGACGTTGTTTTTTCCTGACTCTCTTGCAATAAGTTGCACACAACATTATTGTTATGTGATATGGTCAGTTTCACTTATAATATTGCATAGAAATGATGACAACCTATTACGATCACAGAGACATCATCGGCTCAACAAAGTCACTTCTTCAAACGTTGTTATAGCTTCTTCACTTCAAGTTGCCACATTTTAAACAGAAGCAGACAAAAGACTCTCGATTTGTAACATATCAAGAAGAAAATAATATTAAGGTACAGGTACACACGAAGCACATACCAAGAAACCGTGGCAATCTTGGAGCTGAACTGGGACACTGTCCCTTGCTTTAAGCAATTCTCCCTGTCCCTGTTCTTCTGTGTACGCCCAACAACAGGTTTTGAGTTTTTATTTTATCTTAATTTTGTAAAATTACTAATCGAATCTAGGAAAAACGTAAGAAGATATGGGTTGTCTTAAAAGAATGAACCAAACTCATCAATCTTTCTATTGAACTTTAAGCAAATGAGAAAACATAACAAGAACAGCGAATAATATATACTGAAACCAAAGTCGAAAAACAAATCAAACCCATCAAACTTTCTTTGGACCTTAAAAACAAACGAAAACCTCTGGAGTCTGGAGAAAGAAAACAGACTCTGAGTTTGATATTTCCAAAACATGCCTTTACCCATCTGTGTGCTGCTTGCAACCCTTTGGTCCATAATGCTGAGCACATCGCTTCACCACTTTCTTGCAAAGATAACAGAAATGTGCTTGACATGCCCAGCAAAACAGGTGGTTGTTGTTTCCCGCCTACACAAAAAATCATCTCATTAACACCAAGAACTCGACCGGTTTCAACATTGGTAATGGAACAGGGTGATCTTTTTTCACCTTTGCGTTGAACTGGCGGCAATTAGGACATAACTGACCGCGCTGTGGAAACTGGCCGTGTGGTGCAAACAATTGAGCTTGAATCTGCATGATATGTCTCTCATTCATCCTTTCATTCCATTCCTGGATCGCATCTTGTGGGAACAGATCGCATCCTCCCTCCCTTAAAAGATCATTATTTTAGTTCCAAGATATAATGCAACGCGTATGTATCTGTTTATGTATATATATGTAAACTCACTAACTTGAAATGTTCATAGCCAGTGATGGCTTTGCTGCAACGGTAACAAAAGTATTGCTCACAGTTATTGCAGACCATTTTATTACAACCTCCGGTTCTCGAGATGGCCATCTTGCAAGACGGGCATCGCTTAGAGCTTTTCTTTATCACACTCACACTGATTATCTCATTGATCATCTCTCTTTCCTTTCGCCTTTGTTCCTCTCCAAGACTAGAAGAAGTTTGACGATCCTGAATAGTATTTTCATGTAAGAAAGAGTCCGGTTATTAAGTTTTTCCTTAAATCATTGAGTTATTAAGTTTTTCCTTAAATCATTGATCCAAGGTTTGATACACTAACAATACCTTCAAGATTTGAAGCCTAATTTCCGGGCTCATACAAGTCTCACCAACGTGTCGCTTCTCTTTGCAAAGCGTACAGAAACTGTAGAAGCATTTGAAGCATACCGCAAGCTGCTCCTCGTCCTCTATGCACGGGGTTTCGCATCTAGGACAGTAAGCGACGTCAGACATGGATTCAAGCGTTTTCTGCAACATCAAAGTTTCCCAACGCTCGTACGCTTCCTCGCCCAACAATCTCTTCAATACACCTGGCGGCACAATCTCTACACATTTCGAATCCGGGCACTGAAGCTTGTTAACTGTGCCTTCAGTGACATGTATGTCCGTGTAGGTCTTCATACATTTCACACAAAAGAAATGCTGACATGGTAGCTTGACAAAGTCGAACCCTGCAGATTCAGAGAAACATATACAGCACTCGTGCAAGCTCTTGAGGAAGCTCTCATGGCGTTTCTCATCGTCGTAGCTACTAATATAAGGGATATCTACATCTGGAGAACGACTTCCAGAAACAGCGCGCTTATCTCTGGAACATGTAACGCCATAAGGACCAAGAACAATCTCATTATCAAAGCCAAGATGAGAAATCAACGAGTTCTGTAGCCAATCTGTCCACTGGTACAAGACTTCTTGCCCTGGCTGCTCCATCCATATGGAGTCAAGCATGGAGCAGAGGCTCGAAATCGTGTCAGGGTTCATCCACTGAGCGCTTATCAAGAAAAAAGGCGGTAAGTGGCTCGGATAAGCGTTTGGTAGCAAACATGCCAGCACAATCGGAGGAAGGTGCTGAGCCTTGAAGGAGTAATGGAAATCCTCTGACTCTTTGCTTGAGTCAGCTTGTAAGTTTAGCTTCGCTGAGACAGTGTGTTCACTAGTCGCTTCGACGTTTACATGAATCTGCAGAACCAGTAAAGGGTCTGGGACTACTAGAACATTTTGTTATGTCACATTATAAGTAGGAAAGCTTATTTTTCTAACCTGAAAGTATCGCATCTCTTTATGCCGGTCAAGGATGAACATGTTTCCTCCATAGATGTACCCAAGTGCAAGAAGCTGCGAGAGTTTCAAACAAACCAATGTGAACAGAGGAACCAAGTTGGTAACAATGAGAAACTGCATTATCTTCAAAGCAAGTAAATCATTTCTGACCGGAAATAGCATTTCAGAGCTTAGATTAATTCAAAGTCTTTCACTTTTTATCAAACCCTAAATAGCAAATTATATAAAAGCTATTGGAATATCACAAAGTCATAAACTTTATAGCTATTGTTAACCTCATCTTCCTGCAACTGATCATTCAACTTTAGCTGCTCATCGGTTAGCTCTGGCTCAGAGACGCTTGATCGCAAATCGTTCAGAATCGTCAGCATAATATCTTCCTTCGTCTCAGTCTCAGTCTCAGTCTCATCAGCATCAGTGATTTCTTCATTTTCAGCTCTCTTCGCCTCCGGTTCCTCACAATTCGAATGATCACCAGAACAGAGATGTAACTTTTCCTCCTCCGTAATCGATTTTCCACTTGACTTATTATTATTATTATTATTCACAGAAACTGAATTCGAATTCTGTCGCAGATTTAAGCTACTCAACTCATCAGCGACGCAATCCGCAGAATCGTGTTCGGCAAAATCCACCTCCGATTTCTCCACAGAACGGGGTTTTGAAATTGATCCTCCACCGCCGCCGCCGCGCCGACTCCGAGACCCGGACCTAGGATTCCGGTGAGGTTTAGTAGGATGATCGAGGTTTGGATATGGGCGAGAAGTAGACGGAGAAGTACCAGACGACCGATCCGTGGCGGTCGTCGTGTCTTCTTCTTGCTGATGCTCTGATTTTGGCCGATCGTTGACTGGATTCACAATTCCACGATTCTCGACTTCACGACGGATGTAGCGGCGGTCCCTACTTCTGCCACCACCTCCGTGTGTTCGTCTCATGACGTGGGTCCAGTATGGAGGCAACTCAGTTGTCGGAAATGGAAGAAGCTTCGCTTCGACCGGGTTTTATAGAGCTTCTTCTGGAAATCGGACACATAATCGGGTAAAAATTGGCCGATAAATCAAATTTGGGCCCTTCAATTATAGAACAAGTCAGATTTTTCTTTGTGCTAAATACCATTCTTTAATCACGGCAACGCCGGAACCATCGCGTGAATAATATAGAATATTCATGTATGTAACTTTTTATAACTTTTTTTTATTTGATAATTTGGGGACTTTTTAGAGGAAACTTCAAACTTGAATGAATATTTTAGAAATTAAAAATATTTTCAAAACTAACACTTGTTTCTAAATGTTTGAAAACTATTTGTTTAGTATTTAAAATTAACAAAACACCATGAATTATTGAGACATGTATCTGCATCGAGAGCATGATAATGATGCCCTTTTTAGGGAAAATTCACCAACTAAATTTTAGAAAGCTTTTCAAATTCCAAACTATTTTCATGCCCAGAAAAATACCCAAACTTTTCTCTTTGCCTTTTTTAAATCTCCAAATGTGAATCGTATATTCAGTTTACATTGTATACGAAACGGGGTTGAACGGAAGTGTTAAAGGCGTTTAGATTCCGTCACAGAATTAACTACAGTAAACCCGTAACTACACTGTAGTTAAACTAGTTAAACTATCCAAATTAAAAATCCTGACCGGTTAAAAATTTGAGACCCTCATCTAACTCTTCTTCTTTCACGACAAAAACTAAAATCCCCAATTCTGGAAAAAAATGTCGAAGCTAAAAGTGCACATTCACTATGGAGGTTTAATGTCGAAGGAAGGGAACAAGCTATGTTACAGAGGTGGTTCGATTGCTCCAGATATGTTGGTCGATCCCGATTTTCTTACTTTCTCAATTTTTAAAGATTTCAAAAAAAAAGGGAGAAGAGTTAAGCAGTTTCCGGAGAAAACAGGCAAAGAACCCATTGCCGTTCCAGGTTTCCGAAAAATGCCAGGGAGACCAAAGAAGAAAAGGATGAAGCCTGCACATGAATCTCCTTCAAAGCCGAATAGAGTTACTACTTACTAGAGGTGGCAGGACAATAACATGTGGTAACTGTAAGCAGGTAGGACATAACCGTGGCACTTGCAAAAATGAAGCTTTTATATTACAAGGTCCATCACGAAAACGTGGAAGACCTCGTAAGATATTTGTAAGTGTATCTCTTGCTCTTGATTTAAATCTGAAGATTGTTTTTTTTTTTTTTTTTTTTGTGAACATCTGAAAATTTACGATGAGGTTTTCTCACATATTTTACTCTTCGAAATGTCAGGAAGATGAAGGCAGCAACTCATATCCACCAAAGAAACTCAAGGTTAATCAATCACAGCCTTCCATTCCACCTTCTACTCCTAATCAGTCAGAAATTTCCCTTCTGCCACCTTCATCTACTGCATCTCAACCTTCAACAAGGCCACAAGGTCCAAGAGGTGTGGGCATATATATGTGCCCTTTTCCTAATCGTGTATTTGAGTGCTTTGGTTCTCATGCAAGAGATATAGGAGATGGTTCTTCCCAAGGTCCAAATTAACACAACTATTGTCCTTTTTATGTTCTTTGTACTCGTTTGTTTCTATCAGCTTTTGGTTTCTTTTTTCTTTTTAAGACTCTCCAAATGCTTTGTTCTGGTTTGTAAACTCAGATTATGATGGCTGCTTAATGCTTTTTAATGCATCTTTCTTTTTTTTCTTGTTAATTCATCACAAACAGATTACGATGAACTTTTTGTTCTCTGTTTCAGTTTTCTCAATTTGCACCACACAACTCTGATTTCTCCTTTCCTTCATCATTTTGAGTATTCTCCTTTCCTTCTTCACTTTCAGTATTTTGACTATGATTCATCTTCTCCATCTCCATCGTGTTCTCTCTCCTCAAAAATCTGTTCTCCATCGTGTTTTTTTTTTTTTTTTAATTTAGGGTTCTAGATTTGGGAATTTCTGAAGTAAGATATATTATATATCACGTGAGATGTTATTTAACTATGGCTAGATACTAACAGACTTTTAATTGGTGTTTAACACCATCTACAGTGTCGTTAATCTCCGTTAATGAGACATAGTCAAATGAACACACGGTTCACACTTGGACATTTAAAAAAGGCAAACAGAAAAGTTTGGCTATTTTTCTGGGCATGAAAATAGTTTGGGATTTAAAAAGCTTTGTGAAATTTAGTTGCTGACTTTTTATGGAATTTTCCCAATACTTTTTGTCCATTCAACGAGTATGTCTAGACCCCTATTCTATGGAAGCATGGTGGATTAGGTTTCATAATCATTCTTCATCCAGCCAAAGCACAAAAATTTTGCTATGATGTTTGATAAAACAACTCATAAAGAACGGTTATGAAAACAACCTTGATCAATCCAATGCAATCATTGAGTTAAGAGCATGTGTGATGATTAGTCATGACTAAGAAGTTTTGTGTAGCCGATGAACATTATACCCTGGTGAGAGAGAATGTTAAACACATCCAAATTTTGTGAACGTTCTGTGCAGAATTTTGAATTGGAAACTTTGTTGTAAAAATGTGATAAGCTGTCGAAAGAAATCGTTATCTCAGGTCAATTGAACAATTATTGACATTCTCCCAACGTTAGCAAGACCCCATCGTTCCATATTTCTCAAAATAACTCTATATGATGTTTGTTTATCATCCACATTAAGATTCGTAAGTTTCAAGCCATCACTACACAACTAATGTATGTGATGGCTTTGAATTAGACTTGGATACATATTTGCCACAACCCCTTCGATCGACCCGAGCTGTTTCCTCTTAGACTCAGAAAGTATTCTAATACTCGCATTACTCCCATGGGATCGCATTTGGTATGAACTTTTACATTTTCGAGATTCCACAAGGCCATAGACCTGTGCATCTGGGGGAAAGACGGACATTGTCAATTAGAGGTTGAGAGGGCCAACACGTGTACACTACCAGTAAACACTAACCGATATAAACCAGAGGCTAATTGAGCGTCCACCTAGGATTTAAAAATGCAATTTGATTGGTCAACATAATAACTTACATAATTAATAAAAACGTAATTTGAGAGGTCTACCTAAGAATTTACATAATAAAGAAAATTTCTAATTTTTAAATATGTAAGAGATAAGAAAATTAAATTAAATATATATATGATTTTAAATAACTAATAATATCATTCCACATCATCATTAAATAACCAATAATACTATGAATACTTAAAGTTTTCTTATAAAAAATTACAACATCTGGTGCTTCTCAAGTATGAGTCAAGATCTAGTGTTGTTTAATTCCATGATACACACATTCATATATTCATTCGACACCATCTCTGTTTTTACGTGATGTTGCAAANTATATATATATATATATATATATATATATAATCAAAGTTGAACTAGAAATAAAGAAACATCAAAAAAGTGTTAGCTAGAACTTACAATAAAATGTACATATTTCTTATACAAAACAATAGCAAATTGTGCATTTATATGTATAGATTTTGAGTTTGATGATAAATTTATGTAGATTTTGAAAACAATAAGTTTATATCTACTCAATATGTCCATATCGAAAAATTGTCAGTTTTCAAAGTTTCAAAACAACAAGTGTATAATTTTACACATTTTGAAAATTGATAATGGTAATTTTTTTTTACTTATTAGAAAGGTTTTCAAAATTTCAAAAGTAAGGGCTAGTTTTCAAATTATAAAAAAAATTAGAATATTAAACCAAATCTCCCATTTAACAGATAACAATCTCTTTAAAAAATTACAAATTATTTCAGAAAAATAATCATGGAGATACAACCACATATATTCACACATCTTTTTTTTCTTTAACATCACGTTCACGTATATTCATACATTTATACAAAGGTTTGTCACATGATTCTTTAGTGATATCCAATCGGAGCCGGAGCTTCCTTAAGTTCGTGTCCTTGAAATTGTATGTCCTGCACATATTAAACCATGTTCTTTTTAATGAAAATTCACATTCTTATCCCTAATGTTGTGTATCACTTTAGAAATAAAATATATAACTCCTTACCGAGGCATAATGGTTAATATCTCGGTGGTGAGCTTCGTCTGCTCGGATAACAACAACCACGTCTCTCAACGTTGCGTCTTTAGGCAAACGCCAGTAATCGATCGCGATGGCCGGAGCTGGCGAGTTTTCGAATTTTCCAGCATCAATGTCTTTGAGAAATTCGGTATAAGAATTCACAGCCTCTTCTTCTAAGTATCCGGTTATGCGATGAGCAAGTTTTGGAGAAATCACATAAGACAAGAAATACGCGTTGAAGAAGACGCCTTGGACCGTAAACACAATTGCTCGTTCGTACCTTCAAAAAATGAATAAATGACACAATTAGGAAGAAAAAAAAATTATTAACAATTTGTCAACGAAATTCAGTTTCATTCCAAATTTTCTATTTCATAAACCGAAATACACAAAATAATCACAATTTTTGCTTTTAGAAAAAAAAAAAACACACACACACATTAAATTCGGCTGATCAATAAACATATATACTATGTTTTAATTGTATACACAAAATAACAAAATACGTGATATTTCGTATAGGATCAGAAAGGTACATGCAACATTAAACATTATACATACCATTTGGGTTGTGAGAGTTCGATAAATGTCATGAGATGCATACGCTCGTTCTCAGCCTCTTCGAGCAAAGCTTTGATCCATCCGCCGCTATGCTCGAATCTCCGAAGAGATTTCAAGTGCAAAAGCATCCCTCCGACCATTCCTGGCACCGCCGCCACTGTCTCCAGTAACATTGCATGGCACATATGCTTCCTCTATACTCCAAAAATAAATTATTGAATTTAGGAAAAACTAAACGAACAAATGATATGGTATCGATCAAAAGTGCTGATTAAATTACCTGGAAAAATAATTGAACCGGTATTTTCAGAGTTTGGACGGTCCAATATGCGAATTTGTCGGTAAAATTGGACGGTTTGTGATGTTTGGTTATATCAATGGACACGTCCGGTTTGTATGAATCCCATGGCTGAAAACAATTCCATTTCCAAGCTGAACCGTCCGACTTGGTGATCTTAGCCGGAGGTATACCCCAATAAGTGGATATGACTTTGCCGTCGGCCGTTCGGATAGGATTTTCCGGCTGGTTATTCTCAGTCGACGGAGATGACGTGTCGGAGCTCAAAAACCGAACAGTTGGCAACTGGCTGATGACTTGTTCCCTTATTCCCGGTCCAGTACCTAAACCGAAGGACCGTGCTGAAGATGATAGCACCGGTCGAAGAGTACGGTAAATCGATCTGGAGGACATGAGTTTAAACAGGTTGGGTGTGAATGCAATATCGATGAGATTTGGGGTGAAAGTGGAAATACTTAAAAGTTGAGAAGTTTTTTCTCTTCAGATTGGTTGATGTGGCAAATGAGTTGTGAAGAGAAGGGTTTATATATACGAGTGAATCTTGGTCAGATTCAAAGTTTCTTGGAGGATTAATAAGAACAGAGGAAATGTTTGACACGTTTCGTTGCTTTTTTTTTCTTATCTGGAAAAGTATAAGAACATGTGATAATTTACGCATGCACACTCCCAAATTTAATCATAAAATATGATATAATGACTTTTTAAGTACAAATCATTATATATTTGTTTGACATCATACAAGTCATTAGATTACAAGTTTCAATTATGTTACCATCATATTGAGAAAGAATCTTTGAACATGTTGTTGGATGTAATTTATCAAATATTGTGTTTTTGTTAAATTTTAAAAATAAACTTTTATATCTCCTTGAAAACAAACTACTTGTATACGTCGTTAGTCATGTGTATTAAGCAACGTTCAAAAAATCGCCGATTTTAGGTATTAATCGGTCGAAAAAATCGGCAACGGTGGGCAACCGTGGGGATTAACCAAAATCGGCGATGTTTTTTGGTCAAACGCACTTGGGCTGATGTCTACCAGTGGTCTCGTCATCGTCCGGCGTCGTGGCGGCGTTGTCCATTGTTGAGCGTGACAGGTTGAAGATTCTCCGAGAAGTGCAGCGATTACCTCGCCGGAGAAGCATAGAAGATGACGACGGTAATTGCAAAGATGGTGGAGATTGGTTGGATGCGAGCAGTGGAAGATTGCTGTCGCACTAGTTTCTGGGTTTTACTAGAATGGCGAAGGAAGAAGGCGAGTTGGGAGGAAGAAGGCGAGTTGGGAGTTGGGTCAGAAATAAATGGTCGAGAGAGATGTGAGAGAGAAAATAGTCAATTGAAAATAAATGGTCAAAATTTTAAGTTCCATTATTAAATAAATGTGAGAGAGAATATAATATTTATAGAAATGCCCTTAATATATAGTTAATTTCAAACATCTTACCTCTATAATTTTTAACTTTGCTATTTCATCACATTTTTCCTAGTTGATAATATCTTTTGGAAAGAAAATTTCCATCAATAATTTTAATAGATAAAGTTGTAGTTATATATATGATTTTTTTTGAAAAATATATAAAATATGGTCAAAATTTCCTCCCCGATTAATTTCCGTTTTTTAAAAAAAACATTAATCCCGACCCGACCGCCCGATTAACGATTAACGATTTTTTGAACACAGGTATTAAGAGATGTTATGTCAAAAGTCAAAACACGTCGTAAATGAAATAGTCCAGAAAAATCCAGGAAATTCTCAAAGCCTTGGACACTGAGTAGTATTTGTACTTTTGTAGTATGTTTTGTACTATTACATGTGGTTTTAAAATTTTAATCATTGGCTAACTTGTGATTATCACAAATTATAATGATTACTTTCCATGTCTAGTATTTATTTTTGACAATACAAATTTGAAGAAGCGGGCTTTTACACATACATGTTGGGAAAAAAAAAAAGATATTTAAGAATATCTCATATGGTTATGTATAACAACACAAGACCAAGAACTTCACTTATGTTGTTGATTCATCTCTCTTTCTTTCTCTCTGGTGCCTAGCTCGAGCTTCGATCCCATCATGCGTTACTCATTTAAGTGCCTTCGCTGACCAAATGAGCTACAAGAGCTAGGCGCTATATCTTGTGCATAAAATTATTTAGCAAACTGTTGATATTTTTGGGTCAGCAGTTCATGTTTATCTGTGCAATAAAAGATTATCTAGCTTCTAGCCACATTAATATTCAAAATTTAGAGGAAATAATAATTATAATTTAAAAGTCTTTAATGCTAAACTTTCCTTCTTTCAATTTCTGCAAAAAAGTAAAATAAACCAGAAAACTCCGTACCAAATTGTACAATTATAATTTTAAAATTATTGGCTTATTTGTGAATTACCAATTTTGAAATAGTGTATACTAAAAGATCAGCTTTCATGTCTCTAATTCTTTACTTTCGTATTTTAAATTTTGGGAAAAAGAGATATTTTAGAATATCTCATATGTTAATGTGTAAAAGCTTTTCATCTTCTACTTCTTCTTCGCTCTATCTTTCTCTTCTGTTTTGTGCCTTGCTCAGCATTCGAACCAATCACACGCTGCACATTAAAAGTGCCTCGCTGACCAGACGAGCTACAAGAGGTAGGGGCACCATTTCTTCACAATAAAACGAAGTTAACCGAATGTTTGGTCAACAATTTATCCATAAGTTTGAAAGAAATTGCTTGGCCTCTAATAAAAGCCAAAATGTTCAATACAATTATGTTCTTTTTTAATCATTTTTTTAATTTAATGATCAGATTCCACGTCAAATCGATTCTCATGCTAGATTAAAAAAAAAAAAAAGATATTTAGAATTATCTCAAATGTTCGATAACGCGCTGCTATGAGCATCTGACTGTCCTGCTGCTGGCTCTATATACAGTATGTCTTGCTCATGCTTCGAACTCATCACACGTTGCACATTGCACATTGATGTGCCATCGCAGACCGGCGAGCTACTAGAGACAGGGGTCTACACTACAAACTGTATTAAAATATACCAAAGTAACTTATTTTGTTTCACGCAACAGTACATTATCTCACCATTTGATTCAAATCCGATATGTGTGTCTTTTGTTTGTTTGAACAAAAAAACATACATTATGTCGGACATATGAATGATGATGTTTCAAGAATATTACACACAAATGTGTATGATATATGTATAGAGTACATTACTATATCTGATCCAATCGGTGTGGTATATGTGTGTGTGTAAGGTTTGGATCTCAAAGATTTTATGAAAATGGCAAAAAAAAAAAAAAATACATCAGAGAGAATGACAACACTCATTACATATGGATGCTGAGTGATCATTTAATACAGTGTAGTAAAAATTATAAAATATACAGTTTCATGATTTCACAAGACTTACCTAATTTAGTTACTTGTTTTGCTACTCAGCATTTGTTGAATTATTGTCCAATTTAAGATCTTATCCAATGTCCACACGTTTTCTGTCTTTTCTCCTTTATATTTCTCACTTTCAAGCTCAGAAATATAGATTTTTTTTCGAAATGTCTTCTTCTAATCTTTCTTTCAATCTCGACGACGAATTTTTCATAGTGGCTTAGTACTAAATTATACTTGTTCTTCTTCAACCATCTGTATTATTATCTCTGTGCATAACTGCATATTCATTTTCACAGTTATCGCTTTTCATTTTAATACTTTTTTCTTGGGTTTCTCAAAATTTGTCGGTAAAACGATGCATTTGATGTTCCTCGAGATCACCCATCTCTGGAATTCACGAAATTTCTCGGCTTTTCCGTGATTTTTTCTTGTTTGACGAAAATTAGGTTAGAGGAGAAGCTTTCTTCGATTTCAAACTATGAGTCATCATCATCGGCGAGATTCCGGCGGAGATGTAGTTCACGTGATACCCACAAACAACCCCCCACCGGAGAATTGGTTTCCGAATCTCGGCGATAGCGCCGTCTGGGCAACGGAAGACGACTACAATCGCGTCTGGGCTGTGAATCCCGATAATTCCCCCGGCGAAAACGGTCCTCCGAACAAGAAAACGCGAGGCTCTCCGTCGTCTTCGTCCGCCACTACTACTTCCGCCACCGCCGCGAGCAATCGCACCAAAGCGATCGGGAAAATGTTTTTCAAGACGAAGCTCTGCTGCAAATTCCGTGCGGGGACATGTCCGTACATCACGAATTGCAACTTCGCTCACACAGTGGAGGAGCTTCGTCGTCCACCGCCGAATTGGCAGGAGATTGTGGCGGCTCACGAGGAGGAGAGATCAGGTGCTGGAGGAACACCTACGGTTGCTGCTGCGGTGGCTGAGCCGCGGGAGGAGTTTCAGATCCCGTCTCTGGTGTCGTCGACGGCTGAGAGTGGGAGATCTTTTAAAGGAAGGCACTGCAAGAAGTTCTACACTGAAGAAGGATGTCCTTATGGAGAAAGCTGTACGTTTATGCACGATGAGGCTTCGAGGAATAGAGAAAGCGTTGCGATTAGTTTAGGCCCTGGTGGTTACGGTAGTGGTGGTGGAAATGGCGGTGGTTCTGGTAGCAACGTGGTTGTGCTTGGTGGTGGTGGTGTTGGTGGAAGTGTAAGTGGAATTCAAATTGTGAAGCCTTCAAATTGGAAGACAAGGATTTGCAATAAATGGGAGATAACTGGGTATTGTCCCTTTGGTGCTAAGTGTCATTTTGCTCATGGAGCTGCAGGTAAAAGATACCTGCTTTTCTCCGATTTAGTTTTGCTTTTTCTTAGTTAGAGCAGAATCAGTACTTTGCTTGATGAATGAAATGGCTAAGCTTTAGCATAAATCTCAAGGTCTCTTGTGCTCAACGAAGCTTTCCTGTAGTGATTTGCTCTTAGGTTAGTTTAAAATTTAAACCAGCGTTGTCTGATGAATAGGTTATGTTAAGAATGTTATAAGAGATTATTGGAAGCTGGAGCTCTAAGCTGAGCCTGTCGCTTTCTTTGGGTTTTTGATGATCTGTTATTGCCATATATATCTAGTTGGTTGGCTTTTTGAGAGTTAAGCTAAGAGTAGTAGTAGCTTTAATTTCAATGGTGCTTCATGAATGGATTTTGTGAGAAACTGAGAATGGAACTTGATGGCTATAGGAGACTAACGATAGTTTCAGATAGAATGCTACAGTAGAACTATAAAGATAGCACGAAGCGTACAGGTTTGATTTGTGTGTGACTTGTATCATTTGGGCTCGTTGTGGGACTGTTGAAGAGCATCGTTTGTTCATATTCGGCTTGAGATGTATTGATTAGTTCTTATTTTGTAATGAAATGAAATAGAGGAGTTCTTGATGCAAGCTGATTCCTAGGCTTAGGGCCGAGTTATAGATAAGTTGCTTGAAATCTGGAAACTTTGATAGCGAATCCGTCTTTCATTTCTAAGAAGATGGAAACTTTACATTTCTAAGTTTTAGAATTGGTGAACTTTATTATGACCACCTTAGAAAGTTGAGAAGTCGTGTAAGCTTTAAAGTTTGAGTCTTTATATGACTCGCAGAGTTGCATAGATTTGGGGGAGGACTCGTAGAAGAAGGAGAAGGCAAAGACGGAGTATCGCCCAGCCCGGAGGTAAAGCAAACAGCATCGAACCCGAAAGGACAGTCGTCGGATACGACGACACTTGTTTCTCCGGGAGTTCCTCATCAAGCAGACGTCGGTTACCATAGCGGAATCGCCTTGCAACGAGCGTCTAGTGCGGTTACGCAGAAGCCTGGGATCAGAACTCATCAGAAATGGAAAGGACCGGCGAAAATCAGTCGGATATATGGTGATTGGATTGACGACATTGAATGAAGTTATCTCCTTTCTTTCTTTCCCTACAGATGGGTTAGATAACTAGTACGAAAATGACAATCTTTTTTTTTAAAGTTCGGTTTTTTTAGTTTTCCGACTTGAAACTCCGGTGGTGGTGGTACAGTTTGTTTGTAGAGTTTGTATCTTTGTAATGCTGCGTGTATCTCTCTTCTTCTTCTTCTTGTTGTTGTTGTAGATTATAAATTATGACTTTTAAGAAGTTGAAATCTTTCATCTTTGTTTGTTTGTGGTGATTGTTTATTTATCGCTTCAGTTACACTAAGCATCTTTCTTTCTTTGTATCCATTCCACTTTTTGCCAGTCCAAATATTCATTCTTTGTACCAAACCGTATCGAACAAATCATGTTTTGAACTTGTAAACCGGAGCATTTCCGGTACGCAACTGGCTAAGGTTTACAAGTTTTAAACATGAACCTGTAAAATGTAAACTCTTTTAAATTTCCAAATCACATAAACACATCCTTAACTATATTGATATAAAAATCACCCAAACTTTTTGAAAATCAATTTCATAAACAAATCATATTGAAGCATATTTAAATTTTCTTATTTTGAGTTTTTCTTCTATCAAATTTCTCTGGTTTTATTTTCAAATTAGTAATTAAAAAAAAAAATATATATATATATATATATATATATATTCAATTGGCACCTAGCTTTTCTCACCGAAGACTCGCTCAAAAAACTCCGACAACAGACCTTACCTTTCTCCTAGTTTCTCTCCTCCCCACTGAGATTACCTTTTCTCACACGTAACCTCAGAACAAAACCCTTTTCTTCTTCCTCAAGCAATCTATGAAACCAGTCACACTATTTTCTTAACCCGACCGTTTTTCAACTCCACGGTCTCCAAAATGTCTTCTATATCCCCTCCCACTGCAAACAGTTTCAAACCAGTCCACGCCCTCGTTTCCACGCCGGTCACCATTGTTTTGACCGGTGGTCTTCTCTTCATCATCTTGACCAGTTTCTTCTCCTTCTTCTTCTGCGGATCTTTCTTCAGAAAAATCCTAACCATTGTAAACAACCACCGTAACCGAAACCGTCCCAGTAACCTAATCCAACCCTCTATCCCACCTGAACATGCCGGTCTCGACTCCAAGATCATTGAATCCTTCCCTGAGTTTCCTTATTCCGTGAAAGATCGCGGCGTGGACCAATGCTCCATTTGTTTATTAGATTTCATGGATGATGACACCATGAGGCTCATTTCTACTTGTAACCACTTCTTCCACACGATCTGCATCGATCTTTGGTTTGAACTACACAAGACTTGTCCTGTATGCCGGCGCGAGCTTGGTGCAGAAGACGAGACAACCGCTCTAGAAGATTCTCCGGCTGTTCCTGAAACCGATCTGGTTAGATCCGAAAGCCACGACGACGAGTCTTTGTCCCGGGGCGACACGTTAACAATCATCGTTCACGAGGATCATCCTAATACTACTACTATTGGTAGTTTGGACCAGACAGACGAAATCGAGAGCTATGAAAGACGGATGAAAGCATCGAATCTGCGCTTCTGGAGGTCACATTCTACTGGACATTCTATTGTTGTCAAGACCGAGAACGAACAGCAAGATCAAGAAGAAGAAGAAGAAAAAGAAGAGATTAAGATACATATCGAGATTTCTGGAGAATGTCAGTTTGAAGACCACAAGAGGACATTACCAAACAGAAAGCTGTATTGCGTTAGGGGTACTTACTCTGTAGGATAGAGCCTGAGAGTATGTGAATTTGGCTTTGCTAATATATCATCCACTGGATCCAGTTTTGTAATTTTTTTTTGTTACTATAGGTTATACAAATAGAAGATGTTGAAGATTAATGTTGTAATGTTTGTACTCAAATTCTCATTTTTTTTTTTTCATACTATACAAACCAGAGAAAGAATAATCATTTTTCACATGTTTTTTTCTTCAATAATGTTGTCAATTTCAAGTCATTACACAGCTTCTGGTTTTCATGAACCGAAATGTAAACCGCAATTCAGTTCCGGTTTGATTGGTATCAAATTGATAGGAAACAAATATTGGGAACAATGTGATAACAATCAAAAGTATAGGGAAATGACGAAGATTTGTTTTATTTACAGTGGGACACCTATATTTCCCATTTGTTTGAAAACGAGAAGTGAAGCAAACCAGAGGCTTGGAAGAGAGAAATGGCGACGGCATCGGAAAAGGCAAGAGGAATCGGCGGAGGGGATCGAACGGCGAAAGCAGTCGTCGCCGATCAGATCTCTCAAGCTGTGAATTCTACCGCTAACCTTCTCCATCTGATGCGTCAATCTTCTCCTTCTCAGGTACACTCTTGAATTTGAAACACCTTTTAAACGCGTGCTTGCATAACAGTACCGATTTAGATCGTGCGATTGGATGAATTAGGATTTTGGTTGAGTAAATCAAAAATTTTATAACCTTTTAGCGATTCTGTATGTGAGAGAAAATGAGTTTTATGTTCTTTTGCTTAACCTTTTGGTTTATGAAATGCCAAAATCCTCGAACATTTGATCCATTTTGCATTATTCGTGTGAAATTGTATCTCTTAGTGGTTGAATTTAGTTTCACTAGTGAGGTTGAATTATATGATTTTGCTCGATGGATTGGTTTTGATTCTAGTCTGTCTGTATCTTTGGCCTGATTTAACTACAATGTTGGTGTGTTGATAGAATCATAGAATTTGGTGGATACTTTCAGAGACAGACACAAATTTCAGTAAATGGCTGCTTAGACTGTATTTGTGTAAACATAAGATGCATACATACTATAAACACAGACTGTGTTAACTTTTCTGCAACACTTTCGTGGTTGTTATTTGTTAATAAGCAGAAGATGCCTTCTAATTTCATTGGAAACTAGTTACTATCTCCTTCTGCTTCATGCTAATATGCTACAAGAAACACTGTGCAAGGTTAATAAAAGAAGCATCTAAGAATTTGTATTAGGATGAGCTTTGGATTTCCTTTTTACTTTCAACTGCCTTCCTTTCAATTTTGAATATCGGCTATATGCAGGCTCAGTTGGCAAAGCTCCCAAAGAATCTTTTGGCTAAAGCTTCCATGACTAAGGCAACAGGACAAGTATGTAAATTTTGGTTGTAGCATAGTATAAACAAGAACTTGTTTCTTATGTGTTTTGCCAATTTTTTTAGGCGTTGGGGCAGCTTCCTCAAGTGATATCAGCTCTGGATGCCCATATAGAAAGCGGATTGAACAGGTTTTATCTCCTTTGACATGCAAACAGCTTCCTCATATTTGTAGTTGTAGTGTTCTAAACCAAGTTTCATATCTGGATCCAGCGGTGTTCATCTAAACACGGTAACCCAATTACTTGAAAACATGGAAAGCACGCAGCTTCGTGCTCTTCGACAATCTAATATATCCCCTGTGGTACAAACTCTAATCTCTTATTTGCAATAGTGGGCTTCTTTTCTAGCCAGCGATTGAGAATATCACNAAAATCCCATTTTTTAATTTTTTTTTTTTTTTTTTTTTTCCGTTTCCTCTCACAGGAAAATCAATCTCCAGAGCCCATTTGAACAACAAATGATCTCAAAGACAGGTACATGTGTTCAAATCCATAAACATGTACAGTCTTTCTATGTCAGTCAGATAATAAATATTGTCCCTGATATACTTTTATGACTGCAAATATTTTCCATTTGGCGTTCTTTGACGTGTCAAGACTAGCCTTTCGGCAATCTCTATGTTGTTTCGTTGTGGTTTTGAAGAAATATTTTCAAACTTTTTTTTTTCTTTTTTTTTTTTGTGAATCTTGAAGAAAAATCACAGCTTCACTTCCGCGTTTTTGACTTGTACATTGAACATGTGCACTTTTCGATGTTTTCGATCGCCAATATTAATGATGTGGCCCAATCTAGTTGTGGTAGAATGGTCTCCTTTTTTCTCGCTTTTAGTTTTGTTGAAAACTTTAAAAGAATTGGTCTCATCTAAAAGATAAAGCTAGCATTTATTGTGTTTTATGTATGAAATATTTGCTCATAATGATGGTCCAGGACAATCCCTCAAGTGGCAAGAAGAGTGCTTAGAAACAAGTGGCATGAAGAATCAAAGGAGCATGAGATTCTTTAGAATCTGCGTTTGTATTCTTCTCATAACTCGGCAACTGCAAGTACTATACAATCTTCTCTTCATATTTAGTGTTGATATAGTCTAATGAGGCAGCCGGTTCCTTGCGGGTAGTCAGTAGTTTCTTGAGTGGTCCTTTGCATTGTCTGCAGAAACAATTCGATATGATCTTATTATATAAAATAGATTCCATTAATCTTGAAAACGAACTAATAATACTCTGTTTCAGTTCATGATCAATGCTTAATTAATTACCTTGATTCGTTTCTTGCTTCTCTTTCTATCTGCACTGCTATATCCACACGCTTCACTGTGTTCAGTCTCATTAGCTCTGCTGCTTTCATCAAACAAACTCAATATCATATATGTTATGTTCTTATTTCTTCCTCACTTGGACAATCAATACCTCGAGTTCATTTGAACATATCAGACAAGATGGCAATCATTAAATCACCAAAATGGCATATTATTATCAAAGATATTGTTAGCAAACACAAGAGTCTGATTTCAGATTTGTGCTTTGATCCAATTGATTGTGCTTATAAAAAGCAAAATGTTGCTATCGTCGTCTCTCATCAGTCTTCCAACTAATTAAGTATGTATTGAGATAATGACCACAATAAGTTATCTCAGTATGTTTAAACTTTTCAGTCAGCAGCATGATTCACATATTTTGCTATCATTCTTTTCTTTGTTTTTTTTCTCTCCAAGAGTTACATGTTCAAATCCTTAAACTGCTTCATGAGTTATACAGTTTCTCTAGTCAATATTTTTCATTTTTGTAGTCCCAAAATTTACTTCTGTGACTGCAATTCTTCTCCATATGGCGGTGTAACGTTTTTATTTAGGAGAAGAATCACACAATGTTATTTCGTAGTGTTTTAGAATAAGTCTTTCGTAAGTTGTAACGATTTGAAATTAGAAAAAGAATCACATCTTCACTTTTGATTTTTGACTTGTTCTTTACAAATTATGCACCTTTCCATGCTTTCAATGGCCAGCGTTAATGATGTGACACAGTCTACTTGAATAGTTTGAATACTTGAATATAGCCGAAAAGAACCCAACAAGGCAACAATGTTTAATGGTCTCTCTTTTAATCTCTGTGGAAAGATATGGAAAGTTGAAAAAAGGTAAGAAACGAAAAATCATGAGATGGCTTTGGAAGTTGGCACAGTCTACTTGACACAATCTTTTTTTTTTCCTATAACAAGTTAAAAAAAAATTAAAGCTTTTTCTTCTAATAAATTTTATGTTCATAATTAATGATGGCTTAGGAAGAGTCCTAAAGTGGCATGAAAATTGCTTTGAAACAAGTGGCATAAAGAATCAGAAAAGTATGAGATTCTTTTGAATTTGTGTTTGGATTCTTCTCACAAGTCGACAGGTCTTGTACAACCTGCTCTGCATACTCAACCGGAGGTTTTAATCGAAGCCGTATAAATATATAATCATTGAATAAAGTTTTTTTTTATTTGTGTGCTATGAAATTAAAATCTACATGCATGAAAGAGAGGAAAATTTTTATATTCATATTACAACTTCCGTAGTCTTGTTTTTCTCTTCTAATAGTGCTGCATTACAAAAAAATACCTTTGAATTTATGAATATAAAAAGGAAAAAATGACATTTAAATCCTGAATTTTCAAAATTCGGCCATTTTAATCACCAATTTTTGCATGACCAATTTAAATCATTAACTTTCATTGACTTTAATATTAAAAATCAAACTTTTGCTGACTCGGCCAAATTAATCCCATCATTAAGTTGTCTAAGGGCATCTCCAATGTAATTCTCTATATTTAACTCCAAAATAAAGTAATCTCAAAATGGAGTTGGTTTTTGTTCCAATGTATTGCCCCATTTTTTACTTCAAAAAATATATTCATTTTGAAAACCTTTTTATTAGTTACTAAATTTACATTTTATATATAGATATATATTACAAATTACCTCATAATTGTTTTTTATAAATGAATTTCACAATTTATTTTATTTATTTAAAATTAATTGTTAAAATATTAAAAGTTACATTACAAGACTAAAAATAACAACATAAATTGGATTTTATTTTGAATTATAACCACTTGAATATTTTTAATTGGTGTTTTAATAAAATTGTTTTTGATGTTATTTTTATTTAAAGTATTTTTCCTTTATTTTTAAATTTATTATTAGCTTAAATAGTTAAATTCCATATTAAATATGTGTTATTTGTATTTTAGAGTAATAATAAACATCAAAATAATTAATTATATATTTTAAAATAGAATAATTTAAAACTTTAAGGACTCTTGTATAAACAAAAAACTTCAACTCCAAAATGGAAATGAAAATGAGATTATCTTCAATTTGGGGAAAAAAATATGGCATTTTGCCATTTTGATATTGAAAATGGAGTTGGATTGTAGTAAAATTGACTTCAAAATAGTAATAAAGATGAAAAATGGGGTTGGGTTGGAGATGCCCTAACAGACCAAATAAGTATCGTTAAATCTACCTTATAAACCTAAGTAAAACGACTTGGTATTTAAAACACTAAAAATCTTCAAATCGAACACTCTCGAACCCTAAGTCTCAAATCGATTTGTCACTTTCAAAATTTTCAATTCAAAATTCCCAATTCGAACAATAAATTATGAAAGCGATATGTCTCTGGATCTCTTATCAATTTTATAACCTATCGAATCGAAAAGAGCATAACAAGAACATTCGATTTATCTAAACTCTAAATTCTTTACAATTTCTTCTCACTATTGAATCAAATGGTGAAAGGAACACGGAAGAAATCAACACATTAAAGTGAAAAGATTGATGATGGTGGAGGTGATGAGAAAACTCATTGGGAATTCTATACGATGAAAGAAGAGATAGAGAGGAATCGATTGGAAAATTTGAAGGAGACAAATCGATTTAAGACTTAGGGTTCGAGAGTGTTCAATTTGGGGATAGTTAGTGTTTAAATACGATGTCATTTTACTTAGTAGAGATTTATAAAATAGATTTAATGACGTTTATTTGGTCTGTTAGGCAACTTAACGCTGAGACTAATTTAAGCGACTCGATAAATTTGGGATTTAAAATCAAAGTCAACGAAACCTGTTAATACGAAAGTTGGTGATTAAAATTTAAAATGGTCGAACTTTGAAAATTTAAGATATAAATGTCATTTTTCCAATATAAAAAATACCTCTTAGGGGTGCAAATGGTTGCAATATAGAGAAATAAATTTCAGTGTAATTGATTACACTACTTTCCAACAGAATTCCCATAATTTTGGTGGAAAATAATTTTATTCCACTAAAATTTGTTTATCTTAAAAAAGGTAGATGAATACAAACCAACGTACTCTCATTCTTATTTCACTCACAATATTCCACTAATTCTATATATTCCACATATGGCACCACCATTTGCACCCTAAATCATACGATTACATTATTTCTTAATGATATAGCCATCTTTTTGTAGTTAAACACAATGATATTTTATAGCATGTTCTTATTTTTTTTTTTTTGAGCATGCTTTTTTTTTTATAACCAGAAAAATTACAGCATGTTTAGAAAAAATAGTATCAAAATTTAACAATTTTTCCAGTTGTTAGATAGAATAAAATCTTTTGATCGGATCCATATTACAACATTTCTCATTTACTATATCAAATTTAGTAACACTACATATATATATATATATATATATATATAATCAACACAATTTGTGTCCTTTGACTCCACTAAACGACACCGTTATAGGAACAATACAGTTTCTGAGTTTTCATTTGAATATATTTATTTAATTATTTTTTGTAATCTCGAGTAAGTGAGAACAAAAACTTTCGCCGCACCGCCTGAGATTGATAAAAAGAGAGAAGAGTCCACATACGACGAACTCTCAGATTGCCGGAGAAGAACAAATTCACCATTACCTCCTTCATCAGTTCTCGTCTCTCTCTCTCTCTCTCTCTCTCTCTCTCTCTCTCGGAATCCTCCAAGACGAGAATCTGATTCTGCGTCACTGACTCAGAGAATCCCGACGTATTTATATATAATATAAATTCAGGTGTTGGAGACGTATATTTTACATATGGCGTCGCTAGCTCTGACTTCTCCCCCCGGCGTTAAGATTCCGTCGTACCTGGCCTCGTCGTCCTCTTCTCTCTTCTCCCGCTCCTCAATTTCCTTCAGGAACACTGAGTCTCGCTCCCTAATCTGCTTTTCCGGTGGCGCGGTGAGCAAATTTTTTTTCCCGTTAATTGAATTCGATATTTACATTATGTTTCTTGTCGAATGTTTTTGATATTGAATATTCTGGTTGAATCAATGCTTTGATCCGTGAGATTTTCTGGATTGAAGTGGATGCTATTAGCAGTGCGTTTATGGGATTAGTAATCCTCACTAGAGATGGATGTGACGATGTGGAGATTTGAAAGTATATGGAATCTCTTGTGAATTTTGGTTTTGATTGCGTTTTGGTTTTGGTAGAAATGCAATTTGCCAAAGGCGCTGAATGTTGGAAACGGGAACGCTCGTGTTCCAATCATGAATGAGACGACACTTCCGAAGCTCTTTGATTCTTCCCGGCTGGAGAAATCAGTCAGCAGAACCAACACGAAGCTCAAGTTGTTCTCTGGTACTGCAAATCCAGCACTTTCTCAGGTAGTTTTGAATCAAGTTCTCTTCTGTTGAAAAAACTCATGATAAGAGTTAAAAGCATTTGCTAAATCCCTGGAAACTTTTGTTGAAGGAAATCGCTTGGTATATGGGGTTGGAGCTGGGGAAGGTTAGCATAAAGAGATTTGCTGATGGAGAGATCTACGTCCAGCTGAAAGAGAGTGTTAGAGGCTGTGACGTGTTTTTGGTGCAGCCTACTTGCACTCCAACGAATGAGAATCTCATGGAGCTGTTGATCATGGTTGATGCTTGCCGCAGAGCATCGGCTAAGAAAGTTACAGCCGTGATTCCGTATTTTGGATACGCAAGAGCTGATAGAAAGGTAGGTCTCGTTGCGGATAGATCTCATACTCTTATATCAGGTTTCAAGCAAGTTTGAAATCTTTATGTATATACATTGATTGATGGTTATAGACACAAGGGCGTGAATCCATTGCTGCCAAACTGGTTGCAAACCTTATAACCGAAGCCGGTGCCGATCGTGTTCTTGCGTGTGATCTTCATTCAGGACAGTCCATGGGATATTTTGACATTCCGGTGGATCATGTCTATTGCCAGGTAACACTCAAGATTTCAACGTTCTTGAGAGATTGTCCGTCCGTGTCCTCTAAAATCTTACCTGTGATTACATTTGGTTACATTTGCAGCCTGTGATACTTGATTATCTTGCTAGTAAGTCGATTTCCTCTGAGGATTTGGTAGTGGTTTCTCCTGATGTCGGTGGTGTAGCCAGGGCACGCGCGTTTGCTAAGAAATTATCTGATGCGCCACTCGCCATTGTCGATAAAAGGCGTCACGGCCACAATGTTGCTGAGGTAAAAATCTTTAAATTCTTTTATAGATACTCAGTTTCTTGCCTTGTTAATAATACTCTTCTTCCACAGGTCATGAACCTAATCGGCGATGTTAAAGGGAAAGTGGCGGTAATGGTGGATGACATGATTGATACCGCAGGTTAGTCAAAACCTCGCTTAAACTCCGTTTTCTATGATCATGTTTGTTACTGACAAAAGCTTCCAAAACAAAAATTACTAAGAACCGGTTTCATTTTGTTTGCAGGAACCATTGTGAAAGGAGCAGCTCTTCTACATGAGGAGGGTGCTCGTGAGGTTTACGCTTGTTGCACGCACGCTGTTTTCAGGTAAATCCATTAGCTCGATGATTTCGACCATTCTTGCGTTTTCATGTTAAGTAAAACTTGTGATGAGAGACTCTCTGTTTTGTTGAATGAATCAACGTCACAGCCCGCCTGCGATAGAGCGGTTATCGAGCGGTTTGCTGCAGGAGGTGATAGTGACGAATACTTTACCGGTAGCAGAGACTAATTACTTCCCGCAGTTAACGATTTTGTCGGTGGCTAATCTTCTGGGTGAGACCATTTGGCGTGTCCATGATGATAGCTCCGTTAGTAGCATTTTCCTTTGATGTTTCTTTTGCTTTGGTGTCTTACTAATGCTTTTTATTAATCGGTTTAAGGTTCGGTTTAGGGTCGGATTACGTTTCTTTTGCTCTTCTACTCTAACCATGTTTTGCCAAGCTTTGTCACTTGTCTGAGTTTTATACATTTTCTTCTTTTTAGTTTAGACTTCAGAATTATCAATGATACAAAATATAAAAAAATTATATTTTGATTTGCTTAAAATAATTAAATTTTGTTAGAAAATATCACAATTTCTTATGATTTGTGGATGAATTATATAATATTTGTTCAAGATTTGATAACAATTCCCGTGGTTGATACTAACACAATTTATAACAAAAACTTGGAATTAGGGAAGATAGTTAACAAAATATGTATGAAAATGGAAATAAATATTTTAAAAAGCTAATAAATACTCTAAAAAAAAAAAAAAACACACACCGACACACGTCTATTTAGGAGGCACCGATGCAGCACAAATTAGGGTTTTCTTTACCCCGTCCTTGCATATATAAGCTTTACACCGTGACTTCAAACAGATAAGTGTTTCCTCGTCTCTCTCTGGTCTAATCGTTATTTTACGGTTCTTTAAAAATTCGTTTTAGGTCTTCATTTGTTCAATTCGTTTTCTTCGAAATCTGTGTAGCAGCTGTGATGAAAAAAACCGTGTCCAGAGATTGAAGTTAACAACTTCATCGCTGACGGTAAACACAACCCTCTAAGAAGTTCTGAGCTACTACACATCTTTTTTGTTTTGTTTTTTCTTTTGAAATCTGAAAAATTTGAGGGTTTTTTTTTGGTCGAAGTGACGATAAAAATTTCACAGTCTGTCAATCCACTGACAACATTGAGTGATGTTATTGTGATATCTCGACAGGTTCTGATCGACTTGAAAACTAAATCTCGCCCAATTTATTTTTATTCGATTGAATTGTGTTTTCTTTTCGTTTTCTTCTGATGGATCTGGGCATATGATGAATCTCAGAAAACAAATGGGTAATTTGCGACTGATATTACATTGATGTGTTTTTCACCTTGGAGAACTGATGTCCAGATTCTGTTTTTTTTTTGTTTTTTCTGTTTTTTGGCAACCTTTCTGTGAACACTCAAAATTAAGATAACAAAAATTCGTCGTGTACTGAATCAGAGGATACAAATTGAATCAAACTAAATCCAATACACATCCTAAACTGAGATATCATAGGATAAGAAAGACAAAAATTGAATCCACTGAAATCGCTCTCATATGAATTCAAGCATATTTGATGATTATTATATAACTGAAGCTTGAGTTAGACGAGGAGCTATCCAATATCGGAATTAACTGTATTAGCACACCATCTTCATTATAATTCCATCCTAAAAGATAATATTCGTTCCACGTCAGTTTTGCATTCAACACATTCTTGTCAGGTTGCAATTTGCAGAAATCTCTAAGCACACCAGTGCATACCCTTTTTTTATCTTCCCCTAATTATAATTTGAGCTTTCCCTTTGATTTCCCTTTGATACATGAGACTCTATTTTAGTTATTTCAAAAAATTTGTGAAATCAAGGTTTTATGTATCATACAATCATTAGACCATATCCTAAATTAATTTCTACTGAATACTAATATTATAATAATTTATATATTATAGTTTTTGAATATAGCGTGCAAATTCTCTTTATATAAAGAGGCGACGATTCATGTGTCCAAAGTTGATGAGTATTACAAACATGCATTTCTTTTCATAGTTGAACTACTATAACGTTATTCACTTATTCCTCCATCAAATGTCCCTGCTTAAAAATGCTCATAATCAAATCTTTATCAAAAAAAAGAAAAGAAATAATTAATGCTCATCTTAACATTAAAACAAAAAAGAAGAAGAAATAATGCTCATGTTCAGTAACAAAATAAATCAAATTTCATGTACGAATCAAAATTCTTCTGTAAGAACAACACAGAACAATGATTTAATTAGCAAAGAGCACTCATCTTTATGTAAAAACCATGCACATAAAAGTTCAAAAACCAGAACCATGTACATAAAATTGCTATAGAATGTGGATAATCAACAATCAGAACTATGCTTTCTCTTCTAAATAGTAAATAATAATATAATATTAGTCTCATTTATTTATTTAACTAACTAGAGATGAGCATTGAATGATTATTAAAAAAAAAACAAAAAAGAAAAACGCAAATCAAAGGAAAAATGGCGCAAGAGTAAATATCCGTGGAGAAGAAGGTAGTTACGGAATAGAGAGAGATAACGGTTTCAACTAACTATAAATCATCTCCTCTTCTCTTTTTTGCTTCTTGGCGCTTCTTGTTGCTCTCGATCCGATATTCTTTTCGTCGCTCCAAAATCTTCTTCTTCTTCTTCTTCTTCTTCTTCTATCCGATCAATCGATCGAGTTTCATCACCTAAGAAGAAGCCATGGAAGATCACTCTGTTTCATCTGAAGATGATAACGACGATGACCAAATCGAACCAGAAGACCAAGTGATAATCTCATATTATCTGAATATGATGATCAACAACGCCAAATCCTGGCCTAGCCATTTCGTCCTGGACGTAAACGCACACGTCTACAACCTGAATCCATGGGGCTTCTTCATTACTCATAACCCTAACTACTTCCTCTTCGTCAAACGCAGAACAGAGGCTTGCGGTAAAACCGACGGATCCAAATCGGGTTGCTGGAGAATCATGGGTCGTGATAAACTGATCAAGTCTGAGGAGACCGGGAAGTTTCTAGGGTTCAAGAAGATCCTCAAGTTCTGTGAGAATAAGGTGAAGAAGAAACGATCAGAAGAAGAAGAAGAAGAGGAGGAACAGAGAAGAATCTGGGTGATGGAAGAGTATAGGCTTGTCAGTAAATGGAAGCAAGATCAAGTGATCTGCAAGATTCGTCTTTTGCCCCAACCCGAGGTTACTACCTTGCTCGCCAAGCATTTCTCCTTCTTGATCAAGTCGATGATACCGGAAACGTTTTCCCCGAGACGTTTGTTGCCGAGGTTGGATCTTTGTGTACAAGACGTACCAAAAGATGAAATCATCTCATACTATCTGAAGATGTTGCTCGTTGATAACCGAAACGACTGGCCTAGCCATTTCTTGCGTAGCGAGCAAGTCTACGGTGTGGAGCCGTGGAGGATTGTGTGTGCTCTTCAGTCCTCTCTCGTCCTAAACGAGGGACACTACTTCTTCGTTCACAAGACAGAGACTTGCTGTAGAAGCGACGGATGCAATGGCGGTTGCTGGAGGATGATAAGGCGTGATAAAGTGATCATCTCGAAGAGGACCAGCAAGGTTCTTGGTTTCAAGAGGTTTTACAAGTTTTGTCACAAACCGGAATCTGCAAAACCGGTTTTCAAATTTGAAGAAGATGATGTTAAGGTGACTTGGGTAATGGAAGAGTATAGGTTTACTAAGAAGAGGATGCAAGGTAAAGTGATTTGCAAGATCAGGCTTCTCTTTCCAGTCCCACTAGATTACTTGATTCGATATGGAGAAGTATAGGCAACTTTACTCTGGAGATTGAGTTCCAGAGTCTTGACAAGTATAGGTTTCTCATGCAGATCTAAACGCGTATTCCAGATTCTGTTTCTCTTTAAAATGTATATAGAATTGGTGGTGACGACTGATGATGATGAGTCTCTGCTTTTGTTTCTCATGTATAGTTTTCTAATCAATTTGGTTGCCTTGGGAAACACTGTTCAAGAACTATGTTACCNAAATTTTTTTTTTTTTTTTTTTTTTTGGGTAAACGGTTTTCGATTCATCTTAAAAATTAATGGACACATTGTTGCGATCAAAACGGTACAATTAGAAACCTAAGCGGGTTAAATAAGAATAAATCTTTGGCAGAAAACTGTACAAATGTGAGTGTTAGGCAGCCACGCTACTCAATCACTATGACTTTTACTACGAATAGTTAATTACGGGCAGAGAAAGCTTTAATATGTTTGTCTACAAACAACAAAATGGTATAGCCAAACGGAGTGATAAAGCTCACACAGTGACACAGGTAATTGAGTCGACTTTGACTATCAAAATTTACCTAAATTTTTATAATGTATAGATAGATGAGAAGTAAAGCATTTTTATATAAAAAAAAAGTGAAACTAAATTTAAAATTTCTTTGATAACTACTAATTATGTTTACAGCGAGAGAGAGAGAGAAAGAGAAATCTTAATAAATAGAGCTTTTAGCAGACATGGGGGAGCAAGAGGAGCAACCGGGTTTTATTCATCATCATCTAAAAGACACAGAGCATCAAATTTGTTAAAGCTCTCAAACGTTCCACGATGCTGTTGCAGGTGAGCCTTAGATGATGTTGATGCGCTCTTGGGTTTACGCTTCTGTCCTGCTTGTTGGCTGATCATAGATGTTGGATCCTCTACATGGTCTACAAAGGCGTAAACGTCATTGTTACAACAGTTAAACATAGTTCCAATACCTTGGATTTCAACACGTTGGAGAGTGTTCCTTTCGGGGTTGAAGTAATAAACATAAAACGGTCTATATGTATTTTCCTTTTATTCTCGACAAATTTTTAAAAGACTGCAACTAAGATTTGTTTGTCTAGGAACTTTGAGAAATTATAGGAAAGCAAAAGTTTGATTGGTAAAAATTTAACTTTAATTTATTCAAAGCCCTAAAAGTCTACACCCGGGGTGCCTGGTTGGTGCAATGAGCGATGAGATGAGAAGGAATTTTGAGAAAACTAGTGCCAGCGAATATTTAACCTTCCTTGCATAATACGTTGATCATAATGTTGTAAGTGTATAAAATTTGACTTAATTTTGATCCTATACATATCAGCAAGCGCTCTCTGTGCGATTCAGCATTGATAAACAAACTCAGAATGCATTACAGGTTTCACTTTTGGGATCAAAACTTTTTTCCTTCATCAGGTAAAAAGCACTCTATGGCGTTATCCACCATCTTCACGGGCGGAGACAAAGCTTTAATATATTGTCTATTTGTTGTTTCACTGAGACTTTAAAATTTGGTTTCACTTATAACTTTAGTCAGGAACCAAAATCTCTTGAATTTGCTTTCCCATAAAACTGTTCATCATCAAGCTATATTTGATAATATCAAGTTTCTGATCGAAAATACTACATGAACCTAGCTAAACAAACAAAATGACTGCACTACACTGCAAGTAACCCTTTTGGTTCTGAAGCCAGGAAACCTCTTACCAAAGTCATTTTTTCCTATTGAAAGTTTGAAACAAAGTCTTTCTGAGTTTCTCTTACACCGTCGCTAGTCAAGGTGTTACCTTTTATCTATAGTAGTCAAAATTAAACAAAACGCATGCAGAAGCAGTTAAAGAAAGAAGCCCATGCATACTAGAATGTCAACATTACGAAAAAAGAGATTTATGATCGTGACCAAAAGGGGACAAAATTGTAAGCCAACCGAATGATAAAGCTCACACAAAAACCTGTATAAATGAAAAGTCACACACACTAGCTCATAGCCAAAATAGCCAAGACTAAAAATCTTATTGTATAATAAATAGAGCCTTTAGCCGACTTCAGGGATCACAATCAGGTTTTGACACCTGTAAATTAATCATCATCTAAAAGACACAAGGCATCAAACCTGTTACTCTCGAACGTACCACGCGCGATCATGTTGCAGTTAAGATTCATGGTGATGTTGATGTGCTGGTGGGTTTGGGCTTCTAATGTTGAACAGTTTAACTTCAACTTCAACTTCAACTTCATTGTCACTACTAATGTTGAATATATCTCCAAATCCTTGGATTTCAACACTTTGGCGAGTATTCTTTTCCGGATTGAAGTATAAAACATAAGACGGTGTAGATGTACAAGCATAATGCATGAACAAAACAATTTCACCCGCAGCTGTGACTCCAGCAACGGAAACATACGGTGTTGAGTATGTATCATCTGGCAAAGAGTACTCGTATGTCGAAAATTCCCCTTTCTCGACATCCTCTAGAACCCACACCCACATCAGGAGGGTACGAACTCCAAAACTGGCAACAAGAAGCCAACGAAGTCCACCTAATTTACCCTTATAATTGATCAATTTATAACTATAGTAGCCTTCTTCATCGACAAACTTTTTTTTGTTTTCGACAAACTTGAATGTTTCTGAACGAACATCAAAACAAACTATCACTGCTGAAGTCGTTTTATCATACCGTTGAGCTAAGTAATACAAAACCCCATCGATGCATATCCCATCGGTGTGAGGATAAAAGGAATAATGGGGTAAGAGACAGTGGATCTTCCTCCAGCTCATTTTTCTAGTTCCGAATGTCAGAATTCTATGATCAGTAATTTTATCACTATGTGAATAAGCAGCAACAGACAATACCTTGAATATCTCGTCAATCGGATCAAACCCTAAAAAGCTCTGTTGACTTCTGTTTGTGTTCAGTTTAGGTGAGTAGGCATACTGTCCCGTGCTAGGGTTACATATCACATTCCTTATATCTTTAACATCTTCTGAGATCCGAACACCACGGAAACAGATCAAACCAGAGGCATAGCCATTAAGGGGTAGCGATACTTTTGTAGGGAACTTGATATGAGAATCGGCGGTTACTACAAGAGACGACTGCGACTTGTCGTATGGATTATGAGGTTGAGGCGACGAGAAGAAGCGCCACTCACCTTTTCGAGCTCCTCCGATGGCGAATAAGAGACGCGGACGAGTCCAGGACCTGGTCAGAAACAACTCGGTGAAATCTGGACAGCAAAGTATGGACTCCCATTGCTTCGACACGCGAAGACACTTTGCGACTGACTTTGCAGGCAGTCTCGAGAAAATCTCGAGTAAGAGATCAATCGGGATGGAATTCATCATCATGATCGTTTGTGGCTAGGCACTGTATTGAGTGTTCGAATATCCACGCTGCAATTGGCGAAATTGAGGACCAAAACTTCTAATCTTGTTGATTCTCATGCTTATGCGTAGTGTATCTTCCAGGTGAGCAGAGCAGATCTAATTATGTCGTAGTGTATCTTCTTCATACCCAACTTTCACACATTGGATGTTACAGTTGCGTACAGAGAATAAGAAAGGACGTGGAACAATTCACGTCTCAAAATCTAGATGAAGCAGATGAATTTTTATATATAATAAGAATTATAGGACCGAATCAGACAACCAAGATGAATAATCCCTTACAAAAGACTACACAGACACAACAAAAAAGAGTTTTAGAAAACGTGACTAGGTTGATTAGAGAGATCTCCAATGCTAGGAGTCAGTCACATCATCAACCCAGAAACAAAAACCCCTAATTTAACAGACACCACTCTTTGATTTGTTACACACACAACAAAGAGAAACAGGAAAAGAGAAATCGACTGAGCTTTTTTTTTCTTTTTAACATGGAGACTCACATGATGGTGCATCGGCCCTTTTCTTCATTTGGTTGCGTCGGCATTTGCTGGAACCGGTGCGACTCTGAGGGATTGTACGTGAACTCAGATGTATCAAGCCCATACTGTTTTTGTTTTCAAGAAACAAAAAAAACATCAGTGAGTCTCGGTATCCTGATAATGAATTTCTCTAATTCTTATTCCCGCATGTTTTACCTTTTCTCGCATACGTGCACTCCAAGGGTCACTGCGGCTCGGGCGGTTGTCCAAAGTAGGAGCGACTGGGACACCGGCGACAGGGGCGGGTTGCTGGTTGATGAATGGCTGCCTGATCTGTCGCCTTGGAGCAATAAACTCATCATCACTGTCATACTCTGGTGGTGAATTAGCTGACCTGACCATAAGGGCGAGCAAGAAAAGCAGAGCCTGCGATGCGAGTAAACAAGACAGCATCAAGAGAATGTGACATGTTCCTTCTATCGGCATACTCTGCTTCGTTCTTTTGAGTAGTATTATAACGTAAACAAGTTTGCAGACAAGTTTAAACTTTTAGTGTATATATATATAGCCTTGATTTTTTACAGTTGTTACAAAGGAGAAGAGAAGAAATTATCAAAAGTTTGACTGCTCTTACCTCGAAAACAACTGCTCCTAGAGCAACCCATCTTACAATCTCCCAGTTCTCTCTCAGGAAATTATATATCGTATCGAAGTTTCCGGTCCTGTCAGAAGGAAGTTGCTATAGAACAATTACACAAA
This sequence comes from Noccaea bulbosa, assembly GCA_900406535.1. Taxonomy (NCBI): domain Eukaryota; kingdom Viridiplantae; phylum Streptophyta; class Magnoliopsida; order Brassicales; family Brassicaceae; genus Noccaea; species Noccaea bulbosa. Next base: position 2,393 of record OVBJ01000555.1, on the reverse strand, counting down.
ATGGTTAGCTAAGTATGTGTACAGTCCCATCATGTCAAGTTATAAGGCAAGAGGAAAACACAATCAAAAAGATAACTCACATCTCTCCAACTTTTGTCGAAGAATATAAACGCTGCAAATCCAAGCTCCACCAAGATCAACAAGATGAGAAGAAGAGAGTACTATTCACAGTTAAGGAAACTAAAGGTAAAGACTTTTCGTTTCCTAAATGATCAAATCACGATAAGCAAAGATACCAATAACTGGGGTCCAAGGCGTGGCAGGTTAAAAAAGCAAGAAAGTATATAATCTAATAAGAAAAGCAACTTTCAGAAATCAGGATACACAAGATAAGCAGCAGACGCTCCTCGAACAAGTACCAACACAGCCACAGCACGAAGTAACAAAGAGAGCCACGCCGATACCAATGAACAAGTATATGAACCTGCATTCACGTGACAAAACACAAAACCAGAGATCGTCAGATAATGAAACAGACCAAGAAATTTTTTTGAAGCCAATACACAGCTAGTAAAAGCCAATAACCAGTAGGGTCACACATACCAAGCTTTGGGGAGATTATCAAACGCATGCGAAGAAAGTGCCACAGCCATAAGCATGGGCCTCCCAAACGAGATGTAACTTTGATCGTCGACGTTAACCGGAGTGAATGTAAGAGAGTTATCGGTTGCTCTCTTGTACTCCACGAATAAGTAGATACCGTAACCAATCATACCAAGCCCAGCAACAGCCAGTAGAAAGTTGAGTAACTTGAGCAAACACTCCAAACAACCTCTACAAGCNTTTTTTTTTTTTTTTTTTTTTTTTTTGATTCACGAACTCAACTGCTATAGTGGTTTACTCTGATTGTTCCCCTTAATTCATCAGTCCAAAGAATTATCCTACAGTCGTTAAAAAGAAGATCGAATACTCAATTCAACGAGTTCGTAATGACAAATGAAGTTTCAGTCCACTAACAAAGAAGATCAATGGTAACTAATTCCTGGCTGATTTGATAACTAAATTCAAAATTTAACGAAATTCGATGTCGTGCCCATATCCAATCGATTACACAGCTCAGAATTGAGGGAAGCCCAATTGATCTTCCGTAATCGGCATAGAAATTGAAAAATATACTAACATCAATTCACAGAGAAAGCTCGTAATCAAAGACAAGCTGTACAGGAAAATGATTTCCACAACAAAAATCTACGAACGAATTAGTTCAGATCGGGACATGGAGACGAATCGGAGAATCGAAATCACGCGATCGAAGCAAGAGATTGAGAGGAGAAGAAGAAGAAGAAGATGATGGAAGCTTACAGAGAATGTTTTCTTCGATCTTTGCGCAAGGAGGTCTCTCTGATGATGGTTTAATTTTTTATTTTCTTTGTCGCTGAGAGGAAGTGGAGGACAAATCGAAGGGAAATGGGCAAGTTTTTTGGATACCTTTTTGTCTGGATTTTTGCTGTACATGTATGTAGCTTTTACTAATGCCAGCTGTCAGTTGAAATTTGAAATGGCCTATCCAAGTTTATATTGGCCTTTTTCATTTCAGGAGCCCAGCCAGTTACTACTTACCTACGTGTCGTTCAATAATCAAATTAAAATGTTTTTTTTTTGTCGGCAATAAAATATTAGTTTTGTGTATAATGGAATGTTTTAGACCCTGGAAATCTTTATTTTTATTGTTGTTTCATGTTAGTCATTTGCTAAAAAAAAGCTAAATTTGTAGTGTTTGTATAATTGTTGATATCACAATCAACACTTTTAAGGTAAATAAATTCTTACTAGTAATGTTTAAAAAAGGGGAAAATCGCAAAAAAAACACTGAAGTTGGCAAAAGTTAGCACTTTAAACTTTAGAGGTATAACTCTAACACTTTAAACCCTCAAACTATTTTCTATAGCACTTTTAACCACAAAAGTGACAGATTCGGTCGCGCCGCCAAAAAATTGGCCGGCACTGTTTACAAAATAATGACGTGTTGGTGTCTTTTTTTTTTTTATATATATATATATATATATTTAATAACTAAAAACATTAAAAAAAAAAAATCTCATCTTTGGGCGCATTTTCACAAATTTTCCGTTCAAAATCGCGTTTTCACAAATTTTCCCATTCAAAATCGCGTTTTCACAAATTTTCTGTTCAAAATTGCGTTTTCACAAATTTTCCCGTCAAAACTTGTCTTCACATATTTTCCCGCCCAAAAAGCGTTTTCACCAATTTTCCGTTCAAAATCGCGTTTTCACAAATTTTTCGTTTCAACTCGCGTTTTTACAAATTTTCCCGCCCAAAACGCGTTTTCACAAATTTTCCGTTCAAAATCGCGGATTTGACAAATTTTTCCGCTCAAAACATATTTTCACATATTTTCCCGCCCAAAACGCGTTTTCACAAATTTTCCCTCT
>OVBJ01000554.1:0-50719 GCA_900406535.1 Noccaea bulbosa | reverse complement strand
AAAAAAAAATCAATTTGAAGGTTAAATTTGGATTAATTGTAAAAAAAAGGGAAAATTGGCAATTTACCCCAAAAAAACTCTGTTCTTGTCCCCTTACACTTCTTCAAAGTGTTGTTGTCCACATACTCTTTTTTTTAGTTATTATTCTNCACTCTTTTCTGGTGTCTTCTTCCATTCATGAAACCTGCTTCGCCATGTCTTCCTCTGTTCTCTATTATCCTCCTCCTTCGCCCAGTTTCCGGTGGCTTCTCCGCCGTTCACCTCCTCGATTCTTCCATCAAGTTAAGGTGATAATTCTCTGATTATTTGTGTTTATATTTTTTTTTTTTAATTTAGATCTTTTCAATTCGTCCCAATGTTTTAGGGTTTGCAATTTTAAGGTATGATGTACAAACGATGCGTTCCTGCTACATTTTGTTTGATTTGAGAAGTTTCTTAGTTTGATAGGTTATAGTTTTGCAGATCTGTGTGCCAAAGCTCCCAGGTAAAGTTATTATTTGGGAATCCATATTTAAAACCATTGTGTGTTGGTCTTACATGCTTATGTGACTGCTAAGGTTCTGTCTCTTAATAGGTTGGGTGAATCGGTTTGTCCATGCTGGTGATACAGCCTTGGAAGTGACAGGAAGCACATCAATGCGGGTGGGTTCTCTTTTCTCTCGTTTTGCTTATTATTTGCAACCTAAATACAAAATTATGAGTGTTATAAAATCTTGTAAACTAGGATACTGCAGATAAAAACAAGCCAAAACAGAGCTGGTATCAGCTAGTAAAGTGGCTTATCTCTTCTTTTCGAATGTTATCTCAAACATAACAAGTGGCTCCAATGGCTCCCCACATTTCCCTGGAGCCCTCAACAATTCATAGAATGGGAATTAAAGATTGCAAGGTAGTTGGTTCAAAGGGATACTTAACACTGCAAAATCTTCCACAAGCAGGGAGATAGAGAACAAAGATGAAGATAAAAAAAACCAAACCATGACTCTGTACCGATCCACTATAATGCATTTGGTTAACTATGTATATTCAGCGATTTGAAAGTTACATGATTTGTATCATCTGTATCCATTACTTTGTAGCATCATTGGAAACTCATCTTTATTTATTTTAATAGAAAATGTGAATTTGTTAAGAAGATTCACCTCAATGTTATTGGAAGTCTCAACATATTCATATGGATTTCAGGATTTTCAAAGAAATGCAAAAATTTATTGTATAATAGAAATGAGAAGATTCAAAGGGTACATTGCATACAGCTCAGAGCACACTTTGCGTGTTACAAATTAAGAAAGCAGCAAAAGATAACATATGTTCAAATATCAATAGAAAAACAACAACGATTTTTCACACCAAAGAGAGCTATTCTAACAAAAAAAATTTTAGCAACCGAATTTGGAACCATGGCATTTGTTATCTTTGGAACATCCCATTGAAGACAAAAGAGTTCTATTAGTGTTTTCATATATGCATAGTGACGAAATAAGATATGCACATATTAATTTAGAAGAAGAAAAAGAGAGTTACGGTATAGAAAGAGGAAGATGAGGAAGAAGAACATGGAGAGAGGCGTCCAGAGGTTTATTTTCGGAGGTAGAGAAAAAAAAAGAAAAAAAAGATTTGAAAAATATTCAGTTGCAATATTTTATGGATTTTCGTAGAAGATGAATTCTACGAATGGTAGATGTGAGTTAGTTTGGTAGAACATGTACTGAAAATATGCATTCTACAAAATTGTAGCAAAAATGTTTTTCGTAGAACACAAAATCTGCAAATGGTAGAATATGATGTAATACGTAGAACACATACTCTACGACCGGTAGATGTCAGTATTTACCGTAGAACTTGAAATCTACAATTAGCAGAAGATACTGTATTCGGTATAATACATTTGGAGCAAATTCTACAAAACGGTAGAAGTATAAACAACTTGTAGATTTCATCTTCTATGTTCGCTAGACGTTTATGTAAATGGTAGAACACGTATTCTACTTTGACAATCGAAGTTCGTAGACGCAAACTTCAATTAATTTTATAAATATGAAAAAATAATCAAAAAAATTTCAAATATTTTATACAGTTTTAACATCATTTTTAGGAATTTTAGAATTTTTGTTCACTTTCAAAAGAAATTTGTATGAGTTATTAACTATATTAAAGGGCAATGTTGGCATAAAATAGCAAAAGTCAAAAAAGGGTTAAAAGGACAAGAAGAGGTTTTTTTTGGGGTAAAATGCCAATTTTCCCTAAAAAAAAGGGTAAAGGGGCAAAGTGGATTTGTGAAAGTGTATGTGGAGAAGAAGAGTTTTTTTTTTGGGTAAATTGTCAATTTTCCCATTAAAAAATGGGAAAATTGGCAATTTAACCCAAAAAAAAACTCTTCTTGTCACTTTACTCCTTTTTTGACTTTTGCTATTTTGTGCCAACATTGCCCTATAATATAGTTAATAACTCATACAAACTTCTTTTGAAAGTGAACAAAATTTCTAAAATTTCTAAAAATGATGGTAAAACTGTATAGAATGTTTGATATTTTTTAGATTTTTTTCCATGTTTATAAAATTAATTGAAGTTTGCGTTTACGAACTTCGATTGTCAAAGTAGAATACGTTTTCTACCATTTACACAGACGTCTAGCGAGCGTAGAAGATGAAATCTACAAGTTGTTTATACTTCTACCGTTTTGTAGAATATATTCTACGCAATACACTATCTTCTGCTAATTGTAGATTTCAAGTTCTACGGTAAACACTGACATCTACTGGTCGTAGAGTATGTGTTCTACGTATTACATCATATTCTACCATTCGCAGATTTTGTGTTCTACGAAAAACATGTTTTCTACAATTTCGTAGAATGCATATTTTCAGTATATGTTCTACCAAACTAACTAACATCTACCATTCGTAGAATTCATCTTCTACGAGAATCTAAAAATTATTGCAACTGAATATTTTTCAAATATTTATTTTATTTTTGGTCTTTATCTCCGAAAATAGACTTCTACGACTTGACATCAAATTTTTTTTTTTTTTTTTGGACGTCAAACTTTTTTTTTTAGTCAAGATTTTAATTAAAACTATATCTAATCAATTTAAAGGGTAAATTTGGATTAATTGTCAAAAAAATGGTAAAGGGATAAAATGGGTTTGTGAAAGTGTATGTGGACAAGAAAAGGTTTTTTTTTGGGGTAAATTGCCAATTTTCCATTAAAAAATGGGGTTAAGCCAAAATTTAACAGTCGCAGAATCAAAGTCTAGGTCCACGAAACGGCGCCGTGTATCTTCCGGTCAATATTGAGTGTTGATATAATTGGGCTACGTTTGTTGGTTTCATACACGTTAGAACTACGACAAATTATTGGGCCTTTTAGTTGTTAACCCATTTATAGGAAAACTGATATTGGGCTTATCACGGGCGACAAATTGCTGCTAGTTTGTAAATGATAAAATCAATCCAAGCTATCATTGTTGTTGTTGCTAGCTTAAAATAGTTATAGAACTAGCATGTGTGTAATAATCTACATTCTAGGGAAGAAAAAAATAGGTAAGTGATGTCTCGTTTTTGTTGCATTTCACAATAAAAGGATAAACATCTGTATGCATGAGTCTATACTATAGTGTGCGTATATATATTAATGATGTATTTGCAATTATATAATTGATTATGATTATTGCTTTCTTAGTGGCTAATCTGATGGTGTCTTTTAACTTGATATTAACCTATTGTCATCCTACCTACGATCTAAGGAAAAATAGAGTTGCGTGAAAATTATCATTTATAGGGTTACAATTACAACAAGAGAAAATCGATTGGTTGGAGAATAGTTAATAGTTAGCCAACAAAGTCACCATCTATTGGTTATAAGTAGTAATTAAAATTCCAAACTTTACAAATAGAATGTTAGAGAAGAGGTAGTAGAAAATGTTATAGATTGAACATGTTAGTTAAATATATATATAGACCATATGCCTGATTGGTTAATGCTGGAAAAAGATTATATAATTTTATATCAACTAATATACTAAGTAATGTATTAGTGCTTCGATACTGGTTATAAATTTTATTAATTTATTAACATTATGCTTCTATGTTGCGCCATGTATTACTTTGGACCACCATGAAAATCATACAAGATTGCGCTTAAAGCTGAAAAAAACCAAAATAGAAAGAATATCGTAAAATTATAACAATAAATTCAGAATAATTAGGAGAATTTTATACATATAGATAGAAATAGAAATAATAATACTAATACGTTAACACCACAGCCCCACGAATCTAGGACCAAACCCAAGAACAATCTAGAAAAGCCTCCTCTTTTAGCTGTCATTAGGGACGCCTGTGAGTTAATAGACATGCCACGTTTCCGAAAGCTATTTATGGAACTTTGTAATCTTAAATTAAGGAGCTAATGACAAGATTTGTTTAGTTGCTACCCATGTGCTTAAAGCTCTAATCGTGATTTGGGATGAAGAAGGAACCAGAGAGACAGGTTGGACATCGAAAGAAGCGAAGGAACAAAAAAAAAAAAACATAGAGTGACTATATATTTATGGAAAGTATATTTAAGCAATACCCCACGTGAGTATTTTCTGGACCGTCCACGTTGTGTTTTGTCATTGTATGTTCAATCGTTAAGACTGGTGGAGATTAGTGTCCTAATCGAGTAATTGGGAATCTTTAATTGTTATTTTAAATAACCAAAGCTTTAGGCTTAGCTGTTTAGTGTTTCTTTTTGCTTATTAATTTACTATAGAAGGATCCACAGAATTCTATTGGCTTTTAAACCATCCAATTTCAACAACCAACTACTTCAAGTATACTGGTTATCCGAAAATCGAAAAATGAAAAGTAACATGCGACGGGTGGGTGTGGAACGGAGAGGCTTGTGTCCCAGTTGTTTTTTCATAAAACATTGTGAGTTTTGTACTCAAAAAGAAAAATGCTTTATTATACTAGCTTTTAGGGTCTCCTACCTCTTAATATTTGTTTTATTAGTGAAATTGTGAAAAGGTTATTTACTGGCGTCGTTATCCTTGTATTGAAAGAAACGCAACCAATAAGACGTGAGATGGAGAGAGCAAGCCCAATCCTCTTTCTATTTGCTAATACCCTACAATATTCTTATACAATATTCTTAACTGTCATGCTATTCGATACTTTCGCTGTCCCAAAATATTTTTTTTTTTGATATATCTAAATTCAAAATATAATCATATATATCAAAAAAATCTTATATTTTGAAACAAAGATTTGATCCTGGATTTCTTTCCGCATATATATGGGATTTCAGGATTTGATCAAATTTTTTATAAAACAAAAATCAGCATATATATGGGATGTTTAAAATTTGATCCTGGATTTCTTAATCTTCGAAAACTCGATTCGTTCCAGACGAATCGAATGATCCTGATTGAGCACAACACTCATGTTTTGAATCAGTTATAGAATGATAGAATATATAAACATGTATTTGTAGACGCTCAAATTAAGGCGTAATTCAAGGAACATGTTTAATTAACAAACAAAAAAATATGGTCTAGAAATGGTTCGCCTAAATCTTTTTTTTTTCATAGCTTCCCCAAAGAAATTACTTAAAAATAAAACCTTTTAGCATAAACACAACCAATCATTTGTGGAGAGGCAAAATTAAATTATCGTGTATATATGTAAAAAGGGCACCAGTGCCCTACGAATTATTTATTGAGAGAAGACTTTCCAATTAAAGCAACTTATTGGATGAGAGAGCACAGAAAAATGTATAACTATGACTGTTTGTCGCAGTTTATTGGATAAATTATAGCTAGATTGTTATGTTATAGACTACCTAACGTCTACATATAGCTTTAGGAACCTGATAATTGCAATACATCAATACATTTCATTGTACTGTACTAATGTATGTGTGTGCGAATACCATAAGATATCGATTTCTTTCCGAGTGTCTAAGATTTTGTAGCCTTTATTTTATTTTGTTCTACGATTTTGTAATTTCTCAATCGAATCGATCGTATCGCACTTTTAGTTTAGCTCCTCGAAGCTTGAACAGCCAAAGCAGCAAATTCAAATAAATGCGGATCCCAATATTTTCTTAACCTCGCGGTTAATAGTAACTTACCTTAAAGACAAACTCTTAGTGGTAGGAACCAACGCAAGGACTCAAGGTCAATGGATAAATTTTGTTTTAGAAAAAAAAAAAGTGATTGCATAATGGTGGTAAACTCTCTCTCTGTTCGGTAGTTGATTATTAAATTAATTTATGGTGTGAGTTATCTGTATTTGCTAATTATCTGTAGCAAGAGGAAAAAAAGTATCTTTAAAAAGGGAGCAATGGATACAATTGTCGCGCATAACCGCGACATTTAAGCCGATTAATCAAGTTGTATATAGGCTAAACCTTTTTTCGAAAAAAAAAGTTGTATATAGCGTATTGAATTGAAGATAATAAAAAATTCTAAGTTAGGTTAAAACCATAGATAGCACCACAATACTGCTAAAGATCTGTAACTCTTTGGTTTGTAGTGGCTTAACGATTAAGAAAATGTCCTGAAATAGAGAAATGCGAAATGGTCAAGAAGCAAAAGACAACGAGGGTAAAAAAATGCGTTGCTGCTTATCTGCCACGTCGGGATTGAAATTGTCCGGTTTGGCAAAATGTTGAGATTTTCATGTTTCAGCATTTCGTCTTATTTCCAGTTAGGAAACCGATAAAGATATACGTAACTTTTCTTTTTTAGATTCCACAATTTACATTTCAGTTCAATTGATTTGGGAAATATTCAATCAAAACGTGATCTTATCTTCTTGTCGCAAAGTATGTACTATGTAGGAGTTACAACCAAAAAGCCAAACGGTTCTTTGCGGATAAGGTCTTACCTCTTTAGGATAAATGTGTGAAAAATATGTCCCTATGCTTGTCTAATAAATACTATCATTATTTTGCTTTTTGGTAGCTGGATTGTACGTGTATAATAGTTCTTTTTAATACTATTAATTTTGGATACTGATAAGCACTTAAGCATATTAGACATTGTTCTCTCACGGAACAATTTAAGCCGATACCTATTTTATTGACGATTCAGAAAATTCAAGTGAATCAAATTTTGTTATTTTATTGAGTCCGTAAGGGTTTAAAACACGAAGCGAGGGAAAAAAAAAAAATTGGAACATGGAGAAAATGAATGAGTCAAAAATCTGATTGGTCTGAGTCTGAACTCTGAAGAAAATGAGTCAGGTTCCGTCAACTGAAGATGAGGACACGTGGACCAACAGAAGAGGTGGTCTACTTTGCTGATTTGTGGAAAGTCACCACGGGTAACGACTAGCGACCATGTTCTCACCACCTCTCCTTCTCTTTGGCGTGGAATCTGTCCTTTTGATTTTAAAACACTAGCCGTTAATTTGAGTTCAGCATATATCGTACAAGGAGCCATTGGGTAACTAGACCTAATAACATAAATATAACATATACATAACTTTCATAGATATGGTATCTTCACATGCCAGACTTTTTGGGTGGTACTTTGATTTTTTTAGGACAGATAAGAGTATTTTGCTAACTTTATAAAACTTTGCTTAACAGAACAAAAAATTGTGTATTGAGGAGGTAATTGGATGGGAGATATATGTAAGAGTGGGATTGGAAGAACATGCAGAGAGGAGAGACATGGCAGTGTTCTGAAAGCAGACACAAACACTTATATAATAGAATAAAGAGGGAGACAAAAGGCTGCTATTGGCTTCCATTTACTTCTCTATATTATATTCTACAACAAAATTTATTAAAATTTTAAAATACTGTACTACGTACGTTTGGTTGTGTTGTTGTTATTCGCCACGTTTCGTTTGTTGTATGCCTTTCGTATGACTCCCATCATGTTCTTTTGTCTCCTCCTTTTTCTCTCTTGACATCTTTGTCATATAAAATAAACTCTATAAAGAAAAGAAAACGCGAAACATTGAATTCAATACTTCATATATCCCCAGTGCCGACTTATGAGTGCGAACCTAATAGGATCACCATCTACAATGCAGACTATGCCTTTGATTAGACCGTGAGATTAGTCGGGTTGAATTATCAAATTATCATATATCATCCATTCTATCGTTTTCTTTTAATATATTTAATGTAACAAAAAATAATTAACTACGTCACCAATATGGATTCGCTAGTGCAGTTTGAAAACATCAGTGCTTCACTTTTGTATAACAATAGATTTGAACTTTCTTTAACAAAATGATAATGGCAACCTGATCACTAGATGATAAGTACTGATAACTATTCTGCTTCACTCGATATTATTTTACTTCTTTATAATAAAAATAAAAAAAGATAAACCTGTTAGGAGAGTCCACATCCACAAGCAATTAACACCATGAGCATGGACTTGGACCTATTTTTAGATAATTAACTAAAACTAATTAATGATTTGCTTTGGAGTTTGAAGATGACGACAAGTCTACACTCCACTAAGTCTTTAACTACTTTTAAGTTTCCCTTTTCTCTTTGGATCCCCATGGAATATCCTCGGTGGCTTTAGAAAGCAAGTAATCTATTTGCTTATTGGCCAACCTTTTTTATGTTACTTCTAATTTTTCAGTTCCAAAGTAATATCTGCTATTTTTCACTGGGCCGTGGAGGACATTGAGACCGGTGAATGTCCTCTCCATTGGACAGCACAGTCATGCGAAACAGTCCCTTGTTTATTGGTCTTCTATCCATTTTTTATATACTATAGTTTTCTAGAGCCTCCCAAATATAATGTGTCTAGTACGTTAATTAATGAATACATTTTTCACTTTTGTGCTTTTCATGTGCCTAAGTTTCGACTTTTCATTCTCGTATCAATGACGTGTAACTAAATACTGAGTGTTGTTATTTCGCATGGACCGCAAAAAGTATGAATTGAAAATCTCCAATGAATAATATCGACCCTTTTTTACCCTTTTTATTTATTTTTAGTATTTGTCTCTCAAATGGGTATTGCGATGCAATTAATAAAAAGCTTGATAACTAGGACTGCGAGTACTATTTTGTTATCGATGTTCTTATTGATTTCTTTTTGGGAATAATACATGCAGTCCGGTCAGGTGGGGATCCCAACATTGGATCATTTCTTACTACTGATAATACTACATAAAATTATTATGCTGGTTTTGTGTTTGTTCATCACAAAGCACGATGACCATGTCTAATTAGATTTGTTAATTACCTAAACAAGAAAGCCTACCATCTAATTCCACTCTTTCCGACGTTATCTTGGATCTCTTTGATAGATCGATACGTGTATAATAAAATGTTCAAAGTATTTTAAAGATATAGGTCATAAGGTCATAAGACACAAATCACAAGTTAACAACGAGGCTTAAAGTGTAATTATGTCTAGTGGCAGTTCCGTAATATTGAAAAACAAGAAGCCCACATCAGGAAAGTGACATTTCCTACCCAAAGAAAAAACTCATTTTTTGACACCTACGCTCCTTATAAATCATAGGTCTTCCTCTTCCCCAACACAACTTCTCACATCTCATAAAAAGTGAGACAAATTAAGACTGAGAGAAAGAGAGAGATCCAAGAACATGAACCACACGGTGGACGATCAAAACATGGCTTTTATCTCTCAAATGTACCCTGATGTCTACACTCATATTGTACCGCAACAAGGTTTGTCCTCTTTCTTTTGGTTATGAGTTTCTCAATCACTTTCTTTTGAATATGGATTTGCTTATAAAAGTACAAGTGGATTTTATTTTACTTAGTTTTATAAGAATAATTTCAATATTTTTCGTTTCAAAAGTCTGAAAACCCACAAAAATTTCTGGAAGAAGTTATACAAGGAGCTCAAGTGGTTTTTCTATTTGAGTTTTTCCGAAAAAGGAAGTTCTCGACTAACACGCGTACACCTAAAAATATTGATATAATCATCTACGTGTGCATGTGAACTCACATATCGGTTCTTAGAGCATTACTTATTAATTTGCTTTTATCTTCTTTTTGTCGGTATAGGAGAAGTGAAGCAGCCCAAGCGGAGGAGAAAGAAGAGCAAAGGAGAGGTCGCTGCCGGAGATGGAAGCAACGGCTTGTTCAGGAAGAGAAAGCTTACGGATGAACAAGTGAACATGTTGGAGATGAATTTTGGCGATGAGCACAAGCTTGAGTCGGAGAGGAAAGATAGACTAGCAGCTGAGCTAGGGCTTGACCCTCGTCAAGTTGCCGTCTGGTTTCAGAACCGCCGTGCACGGTGGAAGAACAAAAGGCTCGAGGAAGAGTACAACAAACTCAAAAACTCACATGATAACGTCGTTGTCGACAAGTGCCGACTTGAGTCTGAGGTATTTCTTCTTTTATTTTTCTTCTTCTTCTTCTATTATCTTTTGTTAAATATATGCATTTAATTATAGGAATATGAAAGGGATGTATTTCAAACTTAAAAGGCTCAAGGCTCGAAGAAATTAAAAAACAAAATCAATAAATAATGCAGAAAGTTGATTTGAGAATATAAAAAAGCGACATCGAACAGTAAAATGCCACCTTGTTACACAACATAAAATACTGTGTGTTCCGTACACTGATTAGTGTTACTATATTGTCTTTGTCAATGCCTCAAAATTCAAGAGTATGCCACTAATAAAAAAACCCATTTATTTAAAGTTTAGTCGGGGGTTAGTTACTTAATGATTAATTTTACATAATTTCCTCAGGTTCTTCAGCTCAAGGAACAACTCTATGATGCAGAAAGGGAAATCCAAAGATTAGCAGAACGAGTAGAAGGAGGTTCAAGCAACAGTCCTATTTCGTCTTCCGTTTCCGTTTCAGTCGAAGCCAACGAAACACCGTTTTTTGGAGACTATACAGTCGGAGACGATGGTGATGACTATAATAACTTGTTTTATCCTGTGCCGGAAAACAGTTACATCGATGGAGCAGAATGGATGGGTCTATACATTTAAAATTACTAGTTAATATAATGTTTAATTATGTCAATTACTGTCGTAATTTAGGAAGCATATTTATCGGTAAATTATTAGATTATATTAATTGTTGAATTTCTAATGTACAAATATAATGACGATGGGTCTCTCTCGCTAATGTAATGTGTCTCTATTATGTAAGCAGCAACTGCTTAACTTTAATTAGAGCCAATTTGTTAGACCTATTCATAAAATTATGTCATACATATACATCTTTTTAAAAAAGATATGTTTGACGCATCGTTTTTTATCAGTGGCAAAATTTAAATTGAACTACGTGTTTTAAAAGTAGAAGTGTTTCTGGATATGATTATAGTGTTTCTGGATATGATTATAAATCATATTTGATACATCATTACGTTGATTTCAAAAAATAAATGCAAAAAAGTACATAGCGACTGTGTCTCGTTAAAAATCTTTGATTTACATAGCGAAAGTTGTGCTTCGATTTTGATTGACGTTCAGATATTTTTGATCGAGATATATACTAAATCCTAATTCGAATTATCAACCGAAAATGTTCTGGTCTCGTAAAGTTTAGATATGGTGGACCCACGAAGAAATGTTTGGCGAATAAGTGAGGGATTCAATGTAATTTGGGTAAATAGAAACTAGAAAAGCGAAATGTAAAGCAAACGTAATGTATTGGCTCTTTCCTAAAACGATTCTTTTTAAGTACTCGTAACCACTTTTCAACACATTCACTGTATCTGTATCCAAAGTGTTGTATTATATTTGTCCGAGTCGTCCTATGCTGAGATTAATATAAAGTTTATCAACTTTTGTATGCGGTGATCCATCACATCAACCACATAATGGTAATGCTCTATATTTGTCGATGATAAAAGGATTTTGTTAAGAGTTTTTGATATCTGTTGTATTTTCTAGTAAATCAGTTTTAGCCACTTATAAAACGAGGCCCAATGGGCCAATAAATATCATTTAAGAGTCTACCGAATAAGATTGGTAAGGAGCCCGTTTCGAACATTAATGATCATACCCTTAAGTTAAAATTATCGGTTAAGAAAATATATACAACTGTCAAAACATATGTTACATGTTACCAGATTATGAGTCATGGTATTTTTCCCTAGCAAGANATGGTTTTTTTCCCTAGCAAAAAATTTTAAATTTTTTTTTTTTTTTTTTTGGTGCAACAAGAAATTTTAAATCTACGCAAAAGAATTCACAACTGAAAAGCTTTTAATTGTAAAACGACATGTAAACTTCAAGACAGCTTTTACTTGGTTAAAAGTTAAAACTTAAAAGAAAAAATTAACAAAGGGTGGTTTGGTTACCAGTGTCATGTAAATATAAGTACTAATGAATGGATGATCTCTATATTAATTATGAAATAAATGAGTAGATGAGTCACACCAACTGTAGCTACCGTGTCAAAACCTTATCCAGTAACACGTGTACAGCTGGACCTCTCCTTGTCGCACGTGTCAGATCAACAAACCCTAAATCCCCACAAATTAAAAGAAAAAAAAAAAAAAACCAAAACTTTCCTCTTTCTTCGCATTCTTCTCCTCCTATCGGACTTCGCCACACCAGATCGGAGAATCTCAATCCTCTTTTCTATTTTCCTTTTTCTATCTTCAGTTTCCCGACAGAATCAATGAATAACTAAAGAGAACCCTAGAGAAACAATCTGAAATTATCTTCTTCGGAGCCGCAACCGGAGTTTCTTTTTCCTCTAGGTCTGTCTGATCTGTCGGAGAGGAGAGAGGACGTGTCGGCATCTTTGTCTCATCTCTCTCTCTCTCTTTAATTTAGGTAATATCCTAGCTGGACTTCCACATCACTATGTTTTTTTTCTTCTTTTCGTTTATAGTTTTAATTCTCTATGCAAACACTCTTGCATGTGCAGATGTACTCTTTTATGAATGATTGTTTGTTGAATTTGGATTGAGTTCGTCAAACAATTCTGCTATTAGAGCTTGTGTAGGAGAAATTCATGTAAAATTAGGGCTTTGAGGTTGTACTTGCTCTTGTTCTGTTTTTAAAGTAATTATCTTTCTCTGTTTTGAATTTTGCCTCTTGTAGATTAGGACAAAGCAAAAGCTTCATCCTTTTTTTGCGTTTTGTAATTAATCTTCATGTGTTGTTTTGTGTTGACTATATTCTCTGTTCCCTTACTTCCTCAATCTCTTGTTTTGACGGATTATTGGTCCTTGTTTACAGACTGCGTAACGCGACTTGCATAGCCTCATAAAACAATGGGAACGAGC
The DNA here is from genome assembly GCA_900406535.1 of Noccaea bulbosa. Lineage (NCBI taxonomy): Eukaryota > Viridiplantae > Streptophyta > Magnoliopsida > Brassicales > Brassicaceae > Noccaea > Noccaea bulbosa. The sequence continues at coordinate 37,514 of OVBJ01000554.1, read as the reverse complement.
GAAGAGAAGACCCCATTTAAGCCTTCCAAGCCAGCTTCTTCGGCGCAGGTTGGAAATTCATGGATACAGAAACTATACAGTTGGATTACATTGTTCTTCAATCTGCTGCATGTGTTTTGATGTGTATATCTCTTGCTTGTAGGACATTCCTCCCACACCGTATCCAGACTGGTCAAATTCAATGCAGGTTCGTCTGATATGCACAACTTTTGGCAACTAGTAGTTCTCATAGTCATAGTGTAATGAATATAATGATATTAGTACTGTATGTTTCATTTCTCTTAGGCTTATTATGGCGGAGGAGGGACTCCAAATCCGTTTTTCCCATCCCCAGTTGGATCTCCTAGTCCTCACCCGTATATGTGGGGTGCTCAAGTAAGCGTCCATTGTATCCTTGTTGTGGTCTTATGGAAAAAAATGGTTTGCATCTTTGTTCTTCGGATGACAGTAACTTGAGTTTTGTTCTGTGTTGCTCAATACTCTCAGCACCATATGATGCCGCCTTATGGGACGCCAGTTCCGTACCCAGCAATGTATCCTCCGGGGGCAGTCTATGCCCATCCTAGCATGCCCATGGTATTCTCCATACCGTTAACATTCATTCAAGTTATCGTTTATGGCTTTTTGTGCTCTGTTGCAGGGCAAATGATATAGTTAAAAAAAAACTTACTTTGCTCGACATTCTTTCTGTTGTAGCCTCCAGCTACTGGTCCAACCAACAAGGAAACTGTGAAGGACCAAGCTTCTGGCAAGAAGTCAAAGGGGAATTTGAAAAGAAAGGGAGACGGAGGAGGTGAGAAAGCGCCTTCTGGTTCAGGGAACGATGGTGTGTCTCAAAGGTGCGACCTACCTATATAGCTATATTCAATGTGTTTACTTCTTCAGATTGATAGCAGACGTATTCGCAGTTGATGAGGAAGCTTTGATGTAATTATGATTACTTCGTTTTTGCAGTGATGAAAGTGTGACAGCTGGTTCATCTGACGAAAATGATGAGAATGCCAACCACAAGGTACTTACATGAGCTTGACGTGTTTCTCTGTTGGTTTTAATGCTTTGTGCACTGTTTGATTGAATTTCATGTTTAATGTAGGAACAAGGAAAGCCGAGCTTTGGACAGATGCTGGCAGATGGTTATCTTTTGACCACCATAACAAGCTTTATGATTTTTCTTTTGCTTGCATTCTACTTGTTTTCTTGACTTGGTGTAGTCTCCTTAAACAGCAAGTTCTCAGAGTAATACTACCGGTGAGATCCAAGGTTCAGTCCCCATGAAGCCAGTGGCCCCGGGGACTAATCTGAACATCGGGATGGACTTATGGGCTTCTCAGGCTGGTGTACCTGTGAAGGTGAGACCAAACCATCATTCATATTATCTTCACGTAGCCATTCTGGTTTGGTTTTGATAAACTCCTGTGTTTACTCTACAGGATGAGCGAGAGCTCAAGAGGCAGAAAAGGAAACAATCTAACCGTGAATCTGCAAGGCGGTCTAGACTGCGGAAGCAGGTAATTTACTACTATCTCTCTGTGTTAGCATCATTTTGCTCTGTTTCTCATGTAGTTACTCATTCCTTAATATACACACAAATAGGCGGAGTGTGAGCAGCTTCAACAGAGAGTAGAGAGTTTGACACATGAGAATCAGAGCCTGAGAGATGAGCTACAGAGACTCTCCGGAGAATGTGAGAAGCTCAAGACTGAGAACAACTCTATTCAGGTAACAACAAACTCTTAAATCCATCCAACTTTGAGTTTTAACCCTTACACACGTACTTACTGAATAAATCTACAGGATGAGTTGCTGAGAGTGCATGGACCAGAGGCTGTAGCTAATCTAGAACAGAATGCTGCTGGTTCCAAAGATGGTGAAGGAGCAAATTAACAGTTAGGAAACATGGAACTTTTATAACGGGTTATTGGGATTTTTAAACTTCAGACAAAAGAAAAACTTATTTGTAAACCAGTCTAAAGTTATTTGAGATTATATGATGACTATACAATCGTTTGACATTTTTGTGTAATAGAGAGATTCGACATAAAGCTGTAAAAGCTAATGACTACTACAGTTTGTTTTATTTTAGTCTTCGTGATCAGAATCCGATGATTCTGAATCTCGGTTTGTTGCGGTTAATGATCCTGGTTCCGGGCTATTGTTTGCGATTTCTCCTTGTCGTTGGCTTGGTGGTGCAACCTCATTGCCTGAAGGGAAATGACAATCCACAGTTCAATAACAAAGTATCGTTAACCCGTGACAGAAAAATATAGGATTTTGGATGTTAACCTGATCCCAAGATTTTGACAATCATTGATCGGACAAACCGGATTTCTCCTTGGTGTGACCTAACGACCTTGGCCTGCAAATGTTTTGTTTTAAAGCAATTGTAAACTAACTCAAGAAGCTGAATTCTAGAAAAAAGCAATAATGTACCATTTCCGCATATACTCCATCCACGAGTCGGTCCACTTTAGCTTGGTGTCGTATGAGGAAAGGACGAAGGTGGTTGCTATATATTTGTTTTGCTCCCTATCGCCGGAAAAAGTAAGCAAATTGAGAACATCAGAACCGATCAGTAACAGGTTAAAAGCTTCCCTTAATGGTTACTAAGAGATTTGGCAAAAGGTACCTCGATGGTTGGGAGTTGAAGCCAGACGAGGAACGCAAACTTCACATGATAATACAGTGGACACCTGTAAACAGACAGAGTTTGTTGAGTATCAATATTCTGCATATGATAAGACGATGATAAAATCCTTATAAGAAACAAGAAACTGTATATCTAACGTAACTGGCAAATCATAAGGATACTGAAAATAGTTTAGAGATGCGTCAATCGTACCAAGAAATGAGCTTGTCAGTGAACACTTCAACAAGGCTAAAAGAACCATAAGCTGCAGAGAGAGACAGAAGTATCAAATGCAATGTGAAAGAAGACTGGGATAAACTCTTGAGGATGAGATGACAAAAGGTCATAGCAACTGAAGTTACAGTATCCAACCTGCCCAGTAAATAAGCCATTTTTGTTGTTCATTTTGATCTCTACTCTCGATTGCCTTGAAGGTGGAGTACACAGGTAACCCAATCCCAATGGAGCAACTGCGAGAAACAAGATTCAGACATACCGCAAAAGTTTCCTTTATAACCAAATCATTGAGTCAAAAGCAGCTTTCAATAAAGTAAGAAACCCAAAAACACGCAGCTCCATTGCTTCATATGTGACTGAAACCAAACAAGAATCTACCTATTCACAACATACTCTCATCAATCACCTACCAATCAAATCACCCAAATCATCTTATCGTACCATTGATTTAACAATTAGATGGCTGTCACCTTACAGTTAGAATTTCGTGAGAAGAGAAACAAAACTCACCATGCTGTACGAAGTACGATATTCGAACTAAGCGGAGAAAGCAGTACGCGTAACCCAACCTGAATGCCACCGAAAGAAACATATATATTTTCCTCAATCCAAATCATGTACCTAAAATGCCAGAATTCTCCAAAAGTTCGGAAATTGAAACACCTCTTCTCCAATTAGCTCCAGAAATTAATTCAAAAGATAAAAAATTCACTACAGAGGAAATCTAAATCCACCCGTCAATGCAACTACCCAAATATCAAACTTTCACAAAGACCGAAACTTTTCGATGACCAGAAAACCGCAGGCAACGGTAATTTCGAATTGGAGGAAGACGATTACGAGCCAATCCCTCAAATAGCATACATATCGCAATCAAGTAATCGATAGAGTTTGTCATTAATACAAACGAATCCTTCGATTAGGATCGTGACAAAAGTCGTACAAGCGGAAACAGCCGTATGGGAGATGCAATATTACCTCGCTGGTGAAGCCGGATCCGAGAAGCGCCATAGATGGAATCTGTGAAGCAAAGCCGCTCATCGGAGATTCGTACGCCGGTTTACCAGATTGACGAACTCGGTTTAACACACTCGTAAAAGGTCACTGGATTATGAATGATTAAAGACTCTTCCTCGAACAGAGAGAGACTCGTAATAAGAAGTATTTTTATTTTATTTTTTCAAAATTAGAAACACCAAAAATATTTAAAAAAACAACAAAAAAAAGGTTCGAGCTTTTAGAAAAAGTAAATTGAACGGCGTAGATACAATTTGGTTTCTATTATTTGTTAAACCAAACCAGTCTAAATCTACACACCCGATCCGGTTAGCTAAAACCGCCAAGCTGACGTGGCAACAAGAGCTCTTCCGTGCCAGCACAGCACCAATTCTCCCTGTCGTTTTGCCACGTGGAATCCTCTCACCTGCGCTTTCTCCAGCAAACACTCGGCTTGAAAGTCGGCGAACTGGCTGAGCTGGATCGGCCTCATCCCGGCGGCGCAGAACGCATCCCGCCAAGTAATCTCCCCGGCATTTCTCCTATCCGCCGTCGTTTCCACCGCTGCGGAGATTTTCGGTCGCAAAACGAACGCTTCGACGACCTTTTTCACCACATCTCCGGGAGGAGCAGCTGCGTCCAGCGACTCCAGCACCATCGTATAGAATTCAAGAGCGCTAACAAACTCTCTCCGGAACGATCCAGATCCGGCGATCTCCGTCCATCCTTCGCTATCGACGAAAACGACAACCTTTGGTGAAACTCTCCGTAAATTGTTTACAAAATCAGCGATTCCGCTCAGACGGCGGAATATCGCCGGTGAGATCAAAGCGACGGTTCTCTCTCCCTCCACGAACCTAATCGCCTTGAATGATAACATCTCAAAAGTCTTCATCAGAACGAATTCAATCTGGAAACGAATTTTCATCTCCGCCGCGAATTGGGTTAAGTTTTCTTTCACTAGCCTCGTCTCGACGGCGCACTCTTCCGCCACCACCGCCGTAACTCTCAGAAATCCGCCGCCGACGGCTTTCTCAGCGATTTCTCTCATGAGCGATGCGTATTGACCACCAAATCCTATCTCGAAATCCACCACGTGGACGAACGGAGAAGAAGACTGCGAGTTTAGCGAATCGAGGATCGCTTGATTCGCCGTGAAATGAGAGAAGAGAGGAATCGGAGAAATCCCGGAAAACTCTTTGATCGCTCGGATCTTCTGAACAATCTCGGACCATGAAGATAACCGGATCGGATTCCGGTTCGATCCAGTAATCAGCGAGCCAAGAGCTTCCTTGAAGTAAAACGCTGCTCTCTGTAATGGTCTACCCGCCGGAGATCTCAAGCGTTGGTTGAGCCGTGATAAAATCACCTGAGCGAGGTGTAACTCGTCCGATTCGACACAATCCACGACTCGGATGAGATCTTCTATGAAATCGAATCCTCCATTGTCGACGCTGTCTAGAGAATTGAACCCGTACCCGGTTGTCGGATTTTGACCCGAATAAACATCGGATGACTCGAAATCCGGCGGTTGAATCTGATCGGGGAAGCCAGGGAGATTGGAATCGACGGCGTAAAGTGGACCGATTGCAGACTCGGTTGTTGAAAATCCGGTTTTCAAAGAAGGTGCAGAGTCATCATCAAGCTCCAATTCCTTCATAATCGAATCCCAATCCATGGAACGCATCACATGTTCGTCCATGGATAATTGATTACTATCAGTGCTGTTAGTGTTATTGTTGGTCGTGTTCGATGGTTGATTGTCCTGAGAAGACGAAGCAGGGATTTTCATGTTAGTTTGAGAAGAAAGGTGAAGCAAACAAAAGAAAGAAAAAGAAAAAAGTTTTCTTTTTTTTGCTCTCTGTGGAAGTTTGGGAGAGAAAAAGGAAGAAGAAGGTGGCGGGGCTTTTGAAAGGTATGATTTGCTAATCTTTTTATCTTCGAGGGAGTGCGTGCAAAAAGATTTTTTTTTTTTTTACTTTGGTAAGCGTGTCTAATCCGGGTTTTTGGTTTATAGAATATATAAAAAAAAAAAAAAAAAATCAAGTTGAAAGTGAAATTGATTTGTAGTATTTGATTCCGTTTTTATTTTCACTTTTGAGTCTACATTCAAACTCTTAATAACATATCTTTCACTACTTTAGAGATTTTCCTAAATTAAAAGGCTTAAATCGGTCTATGTTAATGTCTATGATTCATCTTGGTTTCACCAAATTTGGCACCTTATATCTAAAACTCACTTGAAATTATTAGAGATATACTACTGTATTGCATACGTTTTAAGATTGGCCAAAGTGAAGATTAATTGTGACTTGTGAAGTAAAGCGCCAAGACCATGTTGGTTTTACGGTTAAAAAGTCAGTTCGGATAAAAAAAAGAGAGGTTTCGCATGATTATTCTCTTAGCTATGTAATTCTTGTAATATGTATCTCAAAACTATATACTAAATTACACAGCTTGCAAATTCTCCGGCTCACCGATGAGCTAAAAATATAAATAAGGTTCCTCTGCTTTTTCTCTGAAAGAAAAATCATTAGATGGAAAGAGATACAAGCTCAAGCTCCACTATGTTGATCATGAGGAAGGTGAAAGCTGAAAAAGAATTAAAAGTTAGTTAAGAAAAGGTTAATGATTTCTTCTTCTCTTTTTGGTGTGAGTGGGATTTTTTCGACTCTTTTTCATTCTAAAATACTAGACACTATTTACCCCGAAAACTGGACTGTTAAAAAAACAAATTTTGCATTTGATTTAATGATTGATCGAAAGGAATTTCGACCTATCACTGCAAATTCAAAAAATAAAAAATAAAAATTCTAACTTATATCAACTACATAACCAAACAAACAAACAAACAAACAAAACTTTAATTACTATGTATATCACATAATATCACACTAGTTGCATATGTTTAGAGAGGTTTATTGGACTGTTAACAGACAATAATTCCCGAGTGCTTGCGACCAAAAAGGAAAAAAGAGAGCGACCACTGGGCTGTATGTGGATCCCACATTTCAACGGTAAAAAGCAGGGGGAAAGTGACCGGGCCCACAATGGGCTTACTTTTGAGGTAATTTTGTCGGAGATTTAGCCTCAGAAGCCCATGGGCCATTGAATGAATATATTGGTTTTTACCGTACAGAGATTGACTGATCATTAAGTCAGCGCGTAAGAATCACGCCCGCTTTACTTACTTCGCCCCCACTTCCGTGAGAGAGGAAGAAGAATATGTTCTCTTCTTCACTTATTGCTTTCATTTTCATGCGGAAATGATCTTCTTCTTTTTTCACCAGAAAACTACAAAACCCATTCCGCATTATTTGAATATACTCTTTTCTTGTAACTAGAATAGCTTTATGATACTCGGTTGATAAATCATTGATTGAGCGAAATGCAAAATTCGAATTTGACTTTGCTAAAACAATATTGAAATACCCTTTTAAACATCAAAAACATGAAACCAAGTTTCAATTATCGGAAGCAATGGTAAAAACAAAGATTATTTCTAGTAGATAGTTTAATCATCTTACAAGCCTCAATATGTGTTTTGTGTAAGCTAACTATGAAAATTCAGATACAAAAGCATCGCCTAATTTATATTATATCGCAGAGAAAAGGGTTCCTCTCGTTATTAAACTTTTTCTAAAATATAAATTAAACTTTCTATTTTCTAACAAAACTATGTCGTTTTAAATCTTTAAACTTTACCTGTTATATAATGTAGACTTTTCTGCTCAACTAACACACTAAAATAGAGTTCTTTTTTGTGGCAACTATATTTTGTTGTTTATCAGTATTAAATTAATGACTAAGTCCATTTATTTTATTTTTTTTATTTTTTTATTTTTTTTCGGAAACTTCAAACCAATCAGTTGCTGTAATCTGGTGTACGAGCTCATCTCAAAAATAATTGCCAACAGATTAAAACCTGTCCTCAAGAAGTGTATATCGCCAAATCAAACAGCTTTTCAAAAAGGGAGGAGCTTGGGTGAAAATGTGCTGCTTGCTACGGAGCTCATTCGGAACTATCAGAGACGTAATTGTCCTAAAGCCTCAATGCTAAAAATTGTTTTTCATGCATGTCAGATCCTCGATAATAAACAAGAAATGTGTAAGGTTAATTCCATATTTTTGTTACTTTACATAACTATATATGTAAAATAAGAGAAATAATCATGTTTGATATATTCGACCGTGTGAACGCCTCATGCAATGGGTTCCACTTGTATCCAAATCCCATGCTTAACCTTACACATTTCTTGTTTATTATCGAGGATCTGACATCATGAAAAACACCATACGTATTAAAAAAAATTGAATGATAAATGTTCTGCATATTATAATGTCTCCAGATAGGAACTAATCTTACCTGCATGATTGGAGTTTGGAGAAATTTTTAAAATACACCTTTGAGATGTCAATTTTTAAAACTATATTTTTAAGATGACTATTTTCAAAAATACAGTTTTTCATTGAGTAAAATAACTCTAAATTCTAAAATATAAACCTCAAATCCTAAAATCTAACCTTGAACCCTTAAATCTAAATTCTAAATCCTAAACAAAGATTAGTAAACCCAAATTTATAGATTAAAATTAGAAAAAATATAGTTTTAAAAATTGATATATTAGAGGTGTATTTTAAAAAATTTACACTATAAGAGGTATATTTTTTAAAACGAACACTTTCATAAATAAGGTTGGTAACTAAAACAACTTCTGTTTATTACACACGTGATCATATATTTAAACGATTGAACGATCATATCTTATATTCCCCCACTCTGCCAATATTCTTTTACTGATCGATCAAAATTGGGCCACTGCCAAAGGTTTCTTTCTAATTATTTTCTGTATTTGTAATTTTAATTAATCACATGTACTGTGATTTATATTGAGTAACTGTCTCATAATTAAGATGTTACGATGTCTTAATAAGTTTGTTGTGCAACTATGTATTCGTGGTAGTAATTTTCTTTGTGATTTAGAAACTTAAATTGTAATTGCAATTTTTTTTTTGTATAATAGAAATAGAGAGGCAGCTGCGTATTTCCGTTTCCTTGGGATATTTTTTCTTTAACACACTACCCACAAAAATAATTTATTTATATAAAAAAAGAAGTTATATACTTAGGAAGTAAGGAAAGGAAGGAGAGGCCGATGATCCACGCACGACAAACAGACGTTTCTTCCTTATACTAAAAAGAGATGCTTCATGTTCACAAAAGTGTTTTTTAGTAGATTCTTATTTTATGTCATTCACAATATAATAAATACATCTAAATAATAAGAAAAATTAAAGATCGTTAATATAATATAGTTCCCACGAGGGCGGCATGCCTAAAAATAAAAACAAAGGTTAATTAACAAATGGTTCATGGTGTGAGCTTTCTGTGAAATGTCGAGTTTCAAAACATTTTTTTGATATTTGAAAATTTTAAAATAAAAAAGAATGATTTGATAAGTTTGAGACTTAGCTTGAGATATAAAAGTTATTTTGTCCACGAGCATACAATCAACAAAAACACACGATCATGTACGTCTTCATGACTTCCATCGAATATAATTTTCCTTGCTCATAAGTCATAAAGTCAAACACAATTCTCATCACCGTTAGTGTCTTTGATCTTCATACGCTACCAAACATTGTGTGGTCTATTTATTTTGGTATTCCCATTTTTGAATAAATACTTATATATATGAATAAACACTAAAAAGATATACTTCTAACTTTTACAAGTTTGAGATAATCTGACAACTAAAGATCATGGACTAGTTCAACTTCATTACATAATCCAATTAACCCAAAAAATGTGATTAGAATGGCAATCTCAATGCTCATGCATTAAAGTGAACTTGGTTGGCACTGATATGGATTTCAGTGACTCCTCGCCAGAGAGCATACAGTTTGGACCAAACGCTATAAATAAACAGGCCCGTCAAAAACTGGCCTTTCAGAAAATAACATGACAAAACAAACTTTATCCAACAGAAAAAAACAAAAAACGAGGAATCTGGCATGCATCCCTTAATAACATGGCTTATGTTGACAGAAAATTGATCTAGTATTGGAATCTAGGCGCTAATTTATTTGATAAAGAAGAGCTACAAGAACACAGCTTATATGTTTACGACATTATATTACAATAACAAAACTGATGAATATCACAAATTCCGTCTGTTTAGGTGTCCGATGAATCCGAAAAACGATAAGACTATTATTAATTAGGCGGGCCAAACCCACGAAATAAGTGTCAAACGACGATAATGCATATATGACACAATAGTAGGCAATAGACATGCATGGTAACACGAGTTTACAACTATGAGTAAAGAGCTGAAACCAGCGACATATATTTGGTCTTGCGATACAAACTATGCATCTCTATTGTTCATATTTACAACCTTATCATCAATTATCGGCTTAGTTTTTCAAACTCGAACTTTTGTATTTTAGCGGTCATTTGTAATTGTTATCGAACAACCATGTACTTGTCGACGGAAGCAAACACGTGTCCAAACAATTAATACACGTAGTAATTGTGCGTCCTTCACTCACACATGCACTCTCTCTATCTATTTCCCGTTCCTTTATATATTTAGACAATTTATTACGCTTTGCATTGAATAACAAAGAAATTTAAAAACAGAGATGAGTAAATTCACGGTATTGCCACTCTCTGTTCTTGTCTTTATCTTACTACTCTCCACTGAGTCGTTGGCTAAGTCGGCTAAGTCCGATAAGTCTGATGAGTCGGACGAAAACAACGTCGCTGCTGTACCGTCATGTTGCGGGTTCTCGACGCCTCTTCTGATTAAGAAAGATCAATGGAAACCAATCTTCACGACAAATTACGGACACATATCAACCGTTCAAATCGGCGATGGATGCGGCGGAATGGGCCCTTACAAGATACATTCCATAACGCTGGAGCCAAACACGCTGTTGCTCCCTCTTCTTCTTCATTCCGACATGGTATTCTTTGTCGAGTCTGGTACACAAACTGTTCCAAATGTCATGCTTTTGTTTTGGTTTATGGATCAGTTTATTTATTTATTTGGTTCGGATTAGGTTAAAACTGGATTTACTTGTGATTGTATAGGAAGTGGGATTCTGAATTGGGTGGAAGAGGAAGCGACGAGTACCGAGATAAGACGAGGGGACGTTTACAGGTTACGTCCCGGTACGGTTTTCTACTTACAGAGCAAACCGGTTGATATCTTCCTTGGAACCAAACTTAGGATTTATGCAGTCTTCTCCAATAGCGAGGAGTGTTTACATGTAAGTTAGATGATAATTCTTTTTCCATTTTCATTATCTTTCATCTTTCATCTAATCGCATCGTCTTCCGTATATGCAGGATCCTTGCTTTGGTGCATATTCGAGTATCACAGATCTCTTGTTTGGTTTTGATGAGACAATTCTCCAGTCAGCTTTTGGGGTATGTTTTATAGAAAATCTTGCTGCCCAAGTTACTAAAGTTGAGGATGTTCTGAGCTGTGTTAAGTGATTAATTAAACTCAATGGTTTTAAATTAGGTTCCTGGGGATATTATATGGCTGCTGAGGAACCGAACGCAGCCGCCGTTGATCGTGCAGGATATGCTGCCTTCACCTGGTGAGGCCAACACTGACACGTGGCAGCTCCAACCGCGTTTGCTAAAACTCTTTGCCGGAGAAAAAACCGCAGACTCGGTGATGGAACTAGTAGAGAACAAGAAGAAGAAGAAGAAGAAGAAGAAGAAGCCCAAGACGAAGAAAGCAAAGACATTCAATGTTTTCGAATCCGAACCCGATTTCCAGACCGAAAATGGTCGTACTATAACGATTAACACAGAGGATCTGAAAGTGCTAAAAGGCTCAACGGTTGGAGTTTTCATGGTGAACCTAACCCAAGGATCGATGATGGGACCGCACTGGAACCCATCCGCTTGCGAGATTTCGATTGTGTTGAAAGGATCGGGAATGGTTCGGGTGCTTAGGAACTCGCTTTCAAGAACATCACCGGAGTGCAAGAACAAGAGGTTTCAGGTAGAGGAAGGAGATATATTCGCGGTTCCACGGTTACATCCAATGGCTCAACTGTCTTTCGACAATGACTCGTTCATATTCGTTGGGTTTACTACTTCGTCTAGGAACAACGAGCCGCAGTTCTTGGCCGGGAAGAGCTCGGCTTTGCGGTTGCTTGACCCGGACGTATTGGCTGCCTCGTTTAATGTGAGCAGTGTGATGATTTCTGGACTGTTGGGAGCTCAGAAGGAAGCCGTAATGTTGGCATGTCCTTCTTGTGCGGAAGGAGAGTTGGAGAAGCTTAAGGTGGAAGCGGAGTCAGAGAGGAGAGAGGATGAGAGGGAGAAAGAGAAAGAGGAGGCTAAGAAGGAAGAGGAAGAGAGGAGGAAACGAGAAGAAGAAAAAGAAGAAGAAGAAGAAGAAGAAGAAGAAGAAGAAGAAGAAGAGAAGCGAAAGCCTCCTCAGCCACAGCCTCAGCCTCAACCTCAGAAGCCACCGCAACCACAGCCTCAGCCTCAACCTCAGAAGCCACCGCAGCCGCAAACACCGGGAGAGGAACCAAAAGAACCGCAACCATCGGAGGAGGAGGCGAAAAGGAGAGATGATGAGAGGAAGAAAGAAGAAGAAGAGGCGAAGAGAGAAGAGGAAGAGAGAAGGAAACAAGAAGAAGAAGAGCAGCGGTCGCCTCAGCCAACAGCAACCACCGATGAAGAATGAAGTGGAAATGAAGAGAAAACTTTAAAGTCGAGAGAGTGTTTGTTTAATTTGGGTGGTTTGTTGAAGGTTCGAAAGTTTGGTTTTGACGTCTCTTGTTTTCTTTTTCATTATCTTCTTCCTAGTGTTTATTTGTTAATGTTTTTGTGGCGACTCTTTTCTCTTTGTTCTTATGTTCGTATTGTATTGTGTTTTGTTTAAACTTTAAATGTTTGTGGATAATCAAAAATTTCCGAGCAAGTTACTAGTTAGTTTTCTTCCTTTATTGGCATTTTTTACTTTGGTAAATTAGTGACATTAATTTTACGGTCAGATTACTGACAATGGATTAAGAATTCGAATGGTGGTGGCAACTGGCAACTGGCAACTGAGACAACACACATCATACTGTTTCATACTAATCATGCTGTTAAAAAACAACCAAAATTTGATCAAAACTCAAACATACATGGATTGGGCCAAAAACGGACTGTCGGGCGGGCTGGCTCCATCAATTTAGATCCTGATTATATACCGGGCCTAACTAGATTCGGACCGGGCTGTTTTTTCCCCTCCTAGTCGGTCCCGCTTGTGTTTATATGATAATTGAATAATCGAAATTGCCCTAGAGAGTTTGGTTTCTGCTTCATCATCCCTTTTCTCGAATCGCGACGGCAAAGACAAGAGGAAATTTATCTATAAACCTTATCTCCGGTGAGCGAGAGAGATATATCGTTAATTCCCGGCGAACACATGACAGACCTCGAAGATCACGAGGGAAACGGGACAGCTGTTGACGGGTTCTACGCCGACGATAATGGCGGCCGCGGCGGCGAAATCGAGGATCACATTGACTCCAAATCTAAGGTAATTTGCTCTCTAATTTATGTACAATCCCCCAGCTCCTGATTGCAGTGTGTTTTGTGTGTTTCGGAGTTCCATTATCTATGTTTCTTAGCCTTGATGCGTAATTGGATTCAATTGGCAAAATTGAGATGGTTAAATTTAGGTTTATTGCTCCTTTCGTCGATCTTCTAGCTGGAACGTGATTTTCCTAGTTTGTGTATTGGTCTAAGATTTGGTTTCTTCATTACGTGCATGGTTTTAGTTTAGCTTCGTGTTGTTTTGTAAACCATAAATTGAATTGACGAGGTTTTTGTTTTTCTCTTTGTGTAGAGAGAAACGCTTGACAATGAAAGAGAGCCTTTAAGAAGTAAAGATAGAGAAAGAGAGAAGAGCCGTGATAAAGACAGAGAAACTGATGGAAGAAGCAGAGACAGAGATGGCGAGAAAAGCAAGGAGCGAAGTAGAGAGAAAGATAGAGATCGTGAGCGTCATCACAGAAGTAGTCGACACAGGGATCATAGCAGAGAACGCGGTGACCGAAGAGAGCGCGGTAGTAGAGATGATGATGACTACCGCCGTAGCCGCGATCGTGACTATGATAGGTGAATGTTCTTGAAATGAAATCAAATTTACAATTTCAATTGTTATGTTTTTATGGAAGTCACTGATTTGACGCTTTTTTTTTTTTTTTCATAATCTTTTAGGCGTAGAGATGATAGAGGAGATAGAAGACGTCACCGTTCTCGTTCAAAGGGAAGATCTGATCGCAGATCAAGGTCACGTTCTCCATCAAAAAGGTATAGTAATCCTTCTCGCTGCACTACTATCCTATGAAATTACTTTTTTTCAACTTAAGAACATATTTCTTATATCAATCTATGTTCTTTGCAGTAAGCGTGTTAGTGGATTCGACATGGCTCCTCCAGCCTCTGCCATGTTAGCTGCTGGTGCTCCTGTTACAGGCCAAGTTCCTCCTCCACCACCAACTCTTCCCGGGGCCGGAATGTATCCCAATATGTTTCCTGCTCAGGTCTGTGCTTTTTACCCTTTTAAAAATATAAATTAATAATTGCTGATATTTTAACAAAATTCTTCGAAATCCTTACAGCCGTTTGCGGGACTCTCTATGATGCCAATTCAGGCTATGACACAGCAAGCGACTAGACATGCCCGCAGAGTATATGTTGGTGGCCTTTCTCCTACAGCAAATGAACAGGTAAACACAAACTTCTTTTTTTCCCTAGTGAAATATGTTCCAGCATTTGATACTAATTCTTTTGATTGACTTTCCTGTGTGTTGCAGTCTGTCGCTACATTTTTCAGTCAAGTTATGGCTGCTGTGGGCGGAAACACTGCGGGTCCAGGCGATGCCGTTGTTAATGTCTACATAAACCACGAGAAGAAGTTTGCCTTTGTGGAGATGCGATCTGTTGAAGAAGCAAGCAACGCAATGTCTTTGGATGGTATTATCTTCGAGGTACGTTTTTAATGTTTACCGTTTTTAGTGTTACATGTCTTCACGAGAGGATATATCAATAACAGTTTTGATAATGTTTCTTTTTTTTCTTACCTAGGGAGCTCCTGTGAAGGTGAGGAGACCTAGCGACTATAACCCATCTCTAGCTGCAACTCTTGGTCCGAGCCAGCCCAGTCCCCATCTAAACTTAGCTGCTGTTGGTCTGACTCCAGGTGCTTCTGGCGGGCTTGAGGGTCCAGACCGTATTTTTGTCGGTGGACTTCCATATTACTTCACCGAGTTACAAGTCAGAGAGTTGTTGGAGTCCTTTGGAACCCTTAAGGGCTTTGATCTTGTAAAGGATCGAGAAACTGGCAACTCTAAAGGATACGCCTTTTGTGTGTACCAAGATCTCTCTGTTACAGATATTGCCTGCGCTGCCTTAAACGGTATCAAAATGGGAGATAAGACTCTTACTGTGAGACGTGCTAACCAGGGGACAATGCAGCCGAAACCTGAACAAGAGAGTGTATTGTTGCATGCACAGCAGCAGATTGCTTTTCAGGTAAAACTTTTCTCCTTATTACACTATCGGAAGAAATAGAAAGGAGACTCAAAAGCAAGTAACTCGGATATTCCATTTATAAGATTGAAAGACTGATGCTTTTTTTTTTTTTTTTTCCTATGCAGAGGATTATGTTACAGCCTGGCGTAGTGGCCACAACAGTTGTGTGCCTAACTCAAGTTGTTGCAGAGGATGAGCTGAGAGACGACGAGGAGTATGAAGATATTATGGAAGACATGAGACAGGAAGGCGGAAAGTTTGGTAAGAGATGTCTTTTTTATAATGCGTTTTATCGTTCATTTGGAGATATAAAGATTAAAAGCATATTGATTTGTCTCTCTGTTTTTCTTGGTTGTATATGTCTGTTTTACAGCCTTTTGCTATAAAGAATCAGCCCTAAGGAGACTGCATAAACCCTTCTTATCTTATTTTTCACCAAAGGCCATTCTTTCTTAGAAGAGAAAAATAAACACTAACGCTTTTCTTTGTTGTCTCTGCTTGATTCTCTTCGAAATGTTTGTTGTTTAACTCTTTAAATGCAGGTACGTTGACCAATGTTGTGATTCCCCGACCCAGCCCCAGTGGTGAGCCAGTTCCAGGCCTTGGCAAGGTTTGTTCCATAAAACTTCTCTCTCTCTCGTAAATTTCTGTTTAGTGTGAATGAATCTAACTGTGGTTATATATGTGTGCAGGTGTTCTTGAAGTATGCAGAAACTGAAAGCTCATCGAGGGCAAGAACCGGGATGAATGGTAGGAAGTTTGGAGGGAACGAAGTGGTTGCTGTGTTTTACCCAGAAGACAAGTTTGAGCAGGGAGATTATGGAGCCTAGAGAGCCTGCTTTTGTTTGGTTTCTATTACTTGATTTTGTTGTTTGGTTTCTATTACTTGAGATTTGAGATTTCCAAGTATTTTGCTGTTTCAGTTAAAAAGACCTTTGAGCGTGATTTGAAGACGAAGAGATGATTTGATGATACATTGCTTGTTATAAATCTCATTATCACCAATCGAGGCTTTCTTTTGTATCTCTCTTTTAAAATTTCATCATATACATCAGTACATCACAATGTTAACATCTTAAATGTGAAACTTATAAACAAATGAAACTTGAACTTTCTAAGTGAAATAATAAGTCAACTTTGTTCAAAACTAATATAAGAGAAAAAAGGAACCAATCTTTGTAAAACCTTAAACCCTAAAGGCGTCTCATTTCTCGCCTTCTCTCTCCACACTCCGTCTAACGCCTCTGCAAAATGGCTTCAGCTCGTCTCTCTCTCCGCTACGTTCGCCGTTTTACCACAGCCGCCGGAGATGCGACGACCACCATAGAGTCTGCTTCTCCGTTTCCAGGCAAGATCTCTGTCTCCAAAGCTAAGAGCACTCTCCGGAAAGTTCACGATCCTGACAAAGCCCTTGAGATCTACTCCAATGTCTCCGATCACTCCGCTTCCCCTGTTTCCTCTCGCTACGCCCAGGAGCTCACTGTCCGCCGCCTCGCCAAGTGTAACCGTTTCTCCGATATCGAGACCCTAATCGAATCCCACAAAAACAACCCCAAAATCAAGGAAGAATCTTTCTACTCCATGCTTATCAGATCTTACGGCCGAGCCTCCATGTTCGATCACGCCATGAGCACATTTGAGCAGATGGATCAGTACGGCACACCCAGATCAGCTGTTTCCTTCAACGCCTTGCTCTCCGCTTGTCTCCATTCCAAAAAGTTCGATAAAGTCCCCCAACTGTTCGACGAAATTCCTCAGAGGTACAATAACATCACTCCTGACAAAATCTCTTACGGTATATTGATTAAGTCGTACTGTGACTCTGGTTCGCCGGAGAAAGCCATTGAGATTATGAGACAGATGGAAAAGAAACGCATGGAAGTCACTACCATTGCCTTCACCACCATTTTGGGTTCTTTGTATAAGAAGGGTGAAATCGAAGTAGCGGAAAGCCTGTGGAAGGAGATGGTGAAGAAAGGCTGCGAATTGGATAATGCAGCATACAATGTTCGTTTGATGAATGCTCAAAAGGAGAGCCCTGAAAGAGTTAGTGAGCTGATTGACGAAATGATCAGTGTGGGATTGAAACCAGATACGATTAGCTATAACTATCTGATCACTGCGTATTGCGAGAAAGGAATGCTGGATGAAGCGAAGAAAGTGTTTAAAGGGCTTGAAGCTAACAAATGTGCTCCCAACGCAGCTACGTTTAGGACGTTGATATTTCACCTGTGTTACTGCGGATTGTATGAGCAAGGCTACGCCATGTTCAAAAAGAGTGTGCGTATGAACAAGATTCCGGATTTCAATACTTTGAAGCATTTGGCTGCTGGATTGGTGAAGAACAAGAAGATAGATGACGCCAAAGGGTTGATTAGAACGGTGAAGAAGAAGTTCCCTTCGAGTTTCTTGATCGCGTGGATGAAACTCGAGGAAGAACTCGGGCTGTGTTCGAAAACCGATGCTTCTTCATCTTCTGCAAAAGCAGCAGCAGAAGGAAGAGAGACTGCTACTTAGAAAGCTCAAGAACATTTCAGTTGAAGATCTGATTCTTTTGCTTGAGCTTTTTTAAGATTTGTTGAATACTATATGATCAAGCATGCAGGTTACTCGATAAGCTCCTCCTGCATTTTTCTTTCCTCATAAATTAGCTTGTAAAAGCTTGAACGTTTTTGTTGGTGGAAACCATGGCTAACAATTTTCAGCTTCATAGAGCTTATTGCTGTGCTCTACACACTCGTGTTTCATGATATATTCAAGTTTCTTCCATTTATGTTCTTTTTACATGTTCTTCTACAATTCTACTTGCAGGTTAAACGTTAACGTTATATCCATCCGTGCTCGATTGTCAATTATTCAACTCTTTTAAGATTTAACAAATGAATGGGCCATGATGGAACAATTTGGGAAGTCGTTTAGAACGGACATACGGGCTTATGAATTCTAGTTCTTTGATGGACCAAAGCTTAATATATCGGCCCATGAGAAAATGCCATCAGTTTAGCAAATAATTTGATTCTTCTCGCTTTTGATGCGAAGTCGTATCGATTTTGTAGCCTGAAGTGAACTTCTTCAACAAATAATTCCATCTTCTCGTTTTACAGACATTATTAATGAGAGGGCCCCTGGTGAACGGACAAGGCAAGGCACTCTCTATATGTATATCTTTGACTTCTGCAAGATAATAAATTGATAATAGTAATACACGTATGACTACTTAATATTTTAATATAAATTGTGGAACAATTTTGTTGAAAAGTATTGATGTCTGCATACTAATAAGTCCAATCAAAACTTTTGACGAAAGAGTCCAATAAGGCAATAACACCACTCGTCCGGAAACAGAACAGTAATCTGTGGAATATTTAATAAAGTGAGCTTATGAAAAGCATGATCTAGTTTTATCTTTTATGTATTCAAATTTTACAAGCTAACTGTGTGATATCAGTTTCCTAAAAAAAAAAAAAATTTCAAGAAGCTATTCTACTATATAGACACAGTTGTAATTAGGAGTTAACAATGTTGACCTAGAAACATAAATAAGTTATAGTTGGTCTAGCACGTAATTCTATAAATGTATTTCTGTTAGAAAGGGTTAATTTAGTAGACATATATCCCAATGTTCTGATAATTTGAAAAGTAGAGTAAATAACAGAAAATTATGTGTGTGCTATGCAAAATCAGAGTAAACAATGTGATATAGACAGATTTATCCCTTTTGGTTGTTCATTTAAGCGAGTGAGACGTACATAAAAAAATATGAGAAGTATTTAATGAAAAACTATTTGTGGCGTGGAATACCATTTATAAAATGGTATAACATTACATATGTAACAAATACTAACAAATAGTATAACATTCAAATCATTAAATGTTAACATTTATTATTCTTACTTGCTAACATGAAATGTTAATCAATCGAGTGAAATTATGTTAACATTAAATCATTACATATTAACATTCAATCTATTATATGCTAATATTTAAATCATTATTTGCTAACATTATATGTTAATCAAACTAACAAATTTATAAACAACAAAATGTAAGCAATGTGTCATGATTTTTGTTAGTAAGGTAACATAGTCTTTGTTAACAATATAATGTGATGTTTGTTAGTAAAGTACGTAATGTTTGTTAGCAAGGTGACATTTTTTTGGTTAGCAAGGTAACATAGTCTTTGTTATCAAGATAATATGATGTTTGTTAGTAAATGACGTATTATTTGTTAGCGAGGTGACATAGCAAGGTAATATGATGTTTGTTAGTAAATGACATATTATTTGTTAGCGAGGTGACATTTTTTTTTTTTTAGCAATATAACATAGTTTTTGTTAATAAAATAATATGATATTTGTTAGCAAATGTGTCATGATTTTTATTAGCTAAGTAACATAGTCTTTGTTAATAATATAATGTGATGTTTGTTAGCAAAGTATATAGTGTTTGTTAGCAAGATGACATTTTTTTGGTTAGCAAGATAACATAGTTTTTATTATCAAAATAATATGATTTTGTTAGTGAAGGACATATTGTTTGTTAGCGAAGTGATATTTTTTTTGTTAGCAATATAACATAATATTTGTTAACAAAATAATGTGATATTTGTTAGCAAATTATGTAGTGTTTGTTAGCAGAGGTGAATTTTTTTTGTTAGCAAAGTTGGATATTGTGTTCGGTCGTAGGTGAAAAATCTATAAAGTGGATTCTAAATTGAACCATACGTGTAATCTGTGTAAAATTAAAGTAAGACTATAAAAGTCATTTTACATTTATATATTATTCTTGAAAAATTGTGAAATGTGTCAGTTAATTTCAGAGTTATCTGGGGTTATCTGTAATTTATGTTAGAAGAATAAAAGTTTGAGCTTATTTTTTTCTCGTAAATAGTTATGAGACTATAAAATCTAAAAAACTATATATTATTAAACATCTATATTATTAGTTCATCAATAATTGTTTTATCGTAGGTAAACAAATATGAAATGTGTTACAGGAGAACAAACAACGTTATGAAACGTAAATTAAATTATGAAGAAATAACTTCAGTTTCTAACAAAAAAACAATGTTACTATGAAGCTTATGTTAAAAAATATATATATATATGTTACTCTATCCCAAATTGGCATGAAATTCATATGCATTATATAATTTCGTTGCTTTGTTAGTTGCCTTGTATACTTTCCGCCCCACTTTACAACGTCACCATTCGAGACTTGGAAAAGATAGCCTTTGTACGTTTTGATAAAAGTACATTTTCGCGTTCCAATCATATATAGATTCATTAAATAACATGTCTGATCATGTAAATTAGCACGATCAAATTACATGATATTTTCTTTAGTGCGTGTAACACGTGTTATACAAACATGAGATTATGTTTTTTCAAAATGTCACTATCATTAATCTAATTAAACTATGTACTATCTCTTATCTATTTGCTTAATTAACCAAAACAGATTTGGCTTTTCACATCACTCAAAGCATGAGACATTAGCTCATATGTCCTTATAACTCAATAAAACTTTTTTTAGATTTTCTCAACTCCACATACTCGATTTTTCCACTAAATAATCTAAAATTCAACTTTGAAATGATTGTTAAAATGGACCCATGACGGTTTTTACACTCTAAAGAGTTGACATTTGACCTTTGACCTTATGAGTCCAGCCAAAACATGCGTTTAGCTACACAGTGACAAAAATTTATAAAAATATCCACGAGGATAAAAACAAAAGGCAAATTTTTAAAAAACTTCTTATCCAATCCAATAATAACAGTCTCGTGTCTGCTGCCCACATCCTTCAACTAAATACAGAAAACAATCTTAGGTAGTCCAAATTCACGTTCTACAAGTCAACTTCGTGGCAGATACGTACGTTCTTATCCAGAATCAGAAGTTAACTTAATTGGCAGATCAAATTATAGTATTTTACACATCATACTTCCAAGTTTAGAAGTCTGGTGAAGCTGTTAATTCTTAATTACATGTACAGTTACGATCCGCAATTAGTATCATTTGATCGGGTCATACGTATTTTATCACAAAACAAATTTCTATAAATATATAAAAATAAAGTTGTGGATGACTCTTGTCCATTGGATTCAAATAACCAAATCCTCTCTTTCAAGCTTGTGGCTTTCACGAGTACTGTCACCTGCTTTTTTTTCTATATATAATCATCATCGAATCTTCTTTGGTAGAGATTAAGAAACCAAAACTCCTAACTAACTTTCAGACAAAAAAGCCTATAACTGGGAGAGACATAGATAAAGTCTGTATACTCTATAGTTTCTGATTACTTGGTGGTGAATCAATCATGGCCGATCAAATTTCTGGCGAGAAGCCGACCGAGAAGACGGTGGAGAAGCTGGCCGTGAAGACGTTGGAGAAGCCGGACGGAGTTAATAGATACGCTCTTCAGTGTGCTATTGTCGCCTCGATCGTCTCCATCATCTTTGGTTACGGTAAGTATATTAACCATTGCGATTATAAGTTTGAAAAGCTTTGTTTCCTTTGTGTTAGATATTCAAGATTGTTTATATCCGTTGTGTTGGTAACTTCAAAAAAAAAAAAAACAAAACTATGTCCGAAAATTATAGAGGCCAATTAGATATTAAAAATTTGCTAGATTCGACAGAAAAGCTTATGGTGTTAATTTTGTTTTTTAGTTCTTGCTGACAAATCTGAACCAAAAAACAAAATTTGTGTTTTAGGTAGATACTTATTGTTTTATTTCTTTGTTTGGTTTGTATATCAAAATGATGTGCGAGAGTTTTTTTTTTGTTTTTTTGTATTATTTATTTTCTAATGATCATGAAATATAATAAGATCTTTTGTTTTTGGGGTATTTGTGTAGATACTGGAGTTATGAGTGGAGCAATGGTGTTTATAGAAGAAGATCTCAAGACAAACGATGTTCAAATCGAAGTTCTCACCGGAATTCTCAACCTTTGTGCCCTCGTCGGGTCATTGCTCGCTGGGAGAACATCCGACATAATCGGACGGCGTTACACAATCGTCTTGGCCTCAATACTCTTCATGTTGGGTTCAATACTGATGGGTTGGGGACCAAGTTACCCTATTCTCCTCACTGGTAGATGCACCGCCGGACTCGGAGTCGGCTTTGCTCTAATGGTTGCTCCGGTTTACTCGGCCGAGATCGCAACGGCTTCACATAGAGGACTCTTAGCTTCTCTTCCTCATCTTTGTATCAGTATAGGCATTCTAATCGGTTATCTAGTAAATTACTTCTTCTCCAAGTTACCCATGCATATCGGTTGGAGACTGATGCTCGGCATAGCCGCGATTCCGTCGCTGGTGCTAGCGCTCGGAATCTTGAAAATGCCGGAATCTCCACGGTGGTTGATTCTACAAGGCCGTCTCGGAGAAGGCAAGAGGATATTGGAGTTGGTGTCGAATTCCCCTGAAGAGGCGGAGCTACGGTTTCGAGACATCAAAACCGCTGCCGGAATCGACCCGAACTGCGAAGACGAGGTCGTGAAAATGGAGAATAAGAAGACACACGGCGAAGGAGTGTGGAAAGAACTTATTTTAAGACCGACTCCGGCGGTACGACGGGTTCTTTTAACCGCTCTTGGGATTCATTTTTTCCAACACGCCACCGGAATTGAAGCTGTTCTTTTATACGGTCCGAGGATCTTCAAGAAAGCTGGGATCACGACTAAGGACAAGCTTTTCTTGGTTACAATCGGCGTCGGAATCATGAAGACGACGTTCATTTTCACGGCTACTTTATTGCTTGACAAGGTAGGTCGGAGGAAGCTTTTGTTGACCAGTGTTGGAGGTATGGTCTGTGCGTTGACCATGTTAGGGTTTGGGCTTACGATGGCCCAGAGTTCTGGCGGGAAACTGGCTTGGGCTTTGGTGCTGAGCATAGTTTCGGCTTATAGTTTCGTGGCGGTTTTCTCTATTGGGCTCGGCCCAATTACTTGGGTCTACAGCTCTGAGGTCTTCCCGTTGAAGCTTAGAGCCCAAGGAGCGAGTCTCGGTGTTGCGGTGAACAGAGTGATGAACGCCACCGTGTCGATGTCGTTTTTATCTTTGACTAACGCGATAACGACCGGCGGAGCTTTCTTTATGTTCGCCGGAATCGCGGCGGTGGCGTGGAATTTCTTCTATTTCCTCTTGCCGGAGACAAAAGGGAAGTCGCTTGAAGAGATCGAAGCGCTTTTTCAAAGAGACGGTGATGATAAAGTACGCGGTGAAAACGCCAAAGCTTAACGTTTTTTTTTTTTTACTGTCTGTTTTTCTTTTAGTTTGTATGAACCACTGCGTTTTAACTTTTAATAATCTATCGGATCAGATACGACGCCATTTAGATGTTCTCTGTGTGGCTTTTATCAAATTATAAACCAACGGTCAGGATCAGCGGTAGTATTTGTTGCCAATTTAAGATCAACGGCTCGTCCATCGCGAATTACTAGCAAACAATGGCCCAGTAGTAGTGAAGAGAGTAGTGAACTTTTGTTTTTTAAGTCCTTTCAGATCAAAATCGAGCCGACACTTTCGCGTTTACACTGAAACCGATTCATGAGAGCTCGAGATTTCGTAATCAGGAGAGCTCAAATTTGGTGTAATTCTCTTCTCACCACGACGCGAAATTCTTGAGTGTATTGTATATTTGAGATCGAGATGAAGGAGGACGATGCCTTGCCGACGACGACTACAGGTTCGGCGACGGGAACGGGTACGGCGAATTCGAAGAAGGAAAACTCCGACTCGGGCTTGTTTGGAAGAGGTCGTTACAAGTTCTGGGCGTTTGCTGCTATTTTGCTTCTGGCTTTTTGGTCCATGTTTACTGGTACAGTCACTCTCCGGTTATCCACCGGAAATCTGAACCGGTTCTCCGAAGATCTCGGGATTCCGAACTATGAGAACCTCGACGTTCTGGTTACTCTCTCACTCCCTCTTTGTCTATTTCTCTCTTGTCGCGATTTTGGCTGATTAGGTGTGTAAATCGATTTCTGAGGGTTTTGGATTTGTGGTTATTTAGGAAATGGAGGAGAGAGAGAAAGTAGTGAAGCATATGTGGGATGTGTACACTAACACTCGTCGGATCAAATTGCCGAGATTTTGGCAAGAGGCGTTCGTTGCTGCTTACGAAGAACTCACCAGCGATGTGCCTGGGGTTAGAGATGCTGCTATTGGTGAAATCGCCAGGATGTCGGTTCAGTCTATCACTCTTGATCCACCTCCTTCTCGACCAATGGTGATGATTCTTGAGTCTTGACTTAAATTTCGGGTTTTTGACTGGATTTTACTTGACCTTGTGTCTCTAGTTTTCAGTGAGCGGTGTTATATTAGTGACTTTGAATCAGTAGATATAGTTTTAAATGGATTGTACAACTTGCTCTACTCTAGGTTCTCTTTCTATCTTCACAGTTTCTATTAATGGGCTGGAGTAGATAGTGATCAATCTGGAGTTTTGATCTACGAGTTCTGTGCTGAAAGTACTTGAAATCTATCAGTTTTTTTGTTCAGGTTGATGGTTAAGTTCTGCTGTTTCTGGCGATTAGCTTCTGAAATTAAGTGTTGGTTTTGTAAGTTATTACATGTTAAAGCTAGATTGTCTCGACTCTATGTCTGTGATTGGTATGAATCCATGCTTGATTAACCAGACATTCAAAGATACACATTGTTCCGTTTAATGGCCATGGTCTAGTGTTCTGGAGATGGAGTTTTAAGATCTAGTGTTAGGTTTAGGTTATTATATTTCAGGGATGCTGGTCTAGTGGTCTCTATGTTTCAAGAACTTCGTAGCATGTGACTTAGTAGATGATTTCTTTTTAAAAACATGTTATGAGATTTCAGATAGCCATAGCTTTCAGTTTTATTTCTTTCATTTATTGCGAAACCCCTTTTGTAGACGTTGGTTGTTCAAGTTTGGTAGAGCTTTCATCATCACTCCAAGTTAGCTTCTTGATAGACATCAGTCTCTTGGATTGTTCATAGACTTATCTGAGTGGTCTAACGCATCTAAAATCTCTTCTTCTTTTTTTTTGAATTTGTTCTCAGAGCGCAAGGGATTTGGGAAGAAACTTAAAGAGAATTCTACACAAGCCAGCACCAAGTAGCTGATGGTGATATTGGTATTACACCTTTACGTATGTACCTACCGATCATTTCTACTCGCTGGAAGACCAAATGGAAGTTCCATTTGGGAGATTATCATTCTTGTTTCGAAATCAAAGTTTTCTCCTTTTGAAAATTCTATCGGTTGGTATTTTATATAGAGCTATATATATATATATATGTAGAAAATACGGATCCTAACGGTATATTTCTTCTTCTGAAATCTTCAATACATTATACATGGCCAACGTTTTGCTATCAAAGTAAGATTTGGCAATGAAATAGAACATGATATTTGTTGTCCGGTCTTTGTTACAGAAAACAGAGTACAGTATTGATAACTGTTACCTAAACAAAGAATCCAAGTCTTAAATCTTACCAATTTCTCAAAGGAACGATTTTGCGCGGGTTTTTACTCTCTCTCATCGTATTAAACAGCTTTATTTATCAGTCACACGTGNAAAAAAAAAAAAAAAAAAACAAAAAAAAAAAAAAAAAAAAAAAGAAGAGGAAAAACAGAAATGAAGTGTCCGTACTGTTCATCGGCGCAAGGACGGTGTGCCACCACGAGCTCCGGTAGATCGATAACGGAGTGCTCGTCTTGCGGTCGCGTTGTGGAAGAACGGCAGACCCAAAACCACCATCTCTTTCATCTACGCGCACAAGACACTCCTCTCTGCCTCGTCACTCCCGATCTCCAGACGGCGGCGCAACCGTCTCCGGAAGATGAGGAAGATCCATTTGAGCCCACCGGATTCATCACCGCCTTCTCCACCTGGTCCCTCGAGCCCAACCCGATCTTCGCTCGCTCCTCCCTCTCATTTTCCGGTCATCTCGCCGAACTCGAACGAACCCTAGAACTCGCTTCTTCCGCATCGAATTCGTCGACGGTTGTGGTGGACAATCTTAGGGCTTATATGCAGATCATCGACGTGGCGTCGATTTTAGGGCTGGAGTGCGATATATCTGAGCATGCTTTCCAGCTGTTTAGGGATTGTTGCTCAGCTACTTGCTTGCGGAACAGAAGTGTTGAAGCCTTAGCCACTGCTTGCCTTGTTCAGGCTATAAGGGAAGCCCAGGAGCCTAGAACTCTTCAGGTAACTAGAGAACCTATATCATTGATCTCAAGTTCAAATGCCAGGTTCAGCTCCAGCTCCAGCTCCAGCTCCAGCTGCTGGGCCTCAATTTCTCCATGTTGCATTGCTTGATCATGGCATTTTTGTGAAGACACTAGTGAATTGGAGTAATATTTTAAAAATTTATGCTAGGACACATTTCCTTTGTTGATGGAATCTATTATACTTACGTTGGGCAATCTGGTTTGTCCATTTCGTTCTCAGCAATTCAATTTCTTGAATAGGGCATGCCTGTTTGATTGTTTTATGAATCTGGATAAATCAGCCATGCAATTTCTTGAATAGGCTGCCAGTGTTTTTGAATTCAAGAACTAGAACACGTGTCAGTGTGTGTATGCTAGGTTTCTGAAGCTTGTGTGTTTGCAGTAAGGAACAGTAAGGAACTGTGTTGGTGTTCTTTTTTGTTTTGTCGGAGCGTTGATCCTTTATCAGTAACTGTTTTCATCATTTTCCTTGGTTGTTTGATTGATACTTTTGAACAGTTTTGCTCGTATATTATCTTTTAGCTGCATTTTCTATCTAGAAAAACACAATTCTCCAATTCTAGATGCAGGTTTTGTTACTACTCACTACTTGTTTCAGTTCATTATCGAGACTTGATATCTGGCTAATGTCTGCTTCTTGCTTTACACAATAGGAAATCTCCATAGCAGCCAACGTACAGCAGAAGGAAATAGGGAAGTACATCAAGATTTTAGGAGAAGCTCTACAACTAAGTCAACCCATCAACAGCAACTCTATATCAGTCCATATGCCAAGATTCTGTACCCTTCTCCAACTTAACACATCCGCTCAGGTTTGTGCCACTAAACTTATACAGTACTTGTATCAATATGCCTGAACGTTTTCCCTCCTTCATTGAGATTTAGTCTTACAAGTGTCTTGTAATGACATTTCATCTCATATCTAATTTGCTAGGAATTGGCAACACATATCGGAGAAGTAGTGATCAACAAATGCTTCTGCACCCGTAGGAACCCAATCAGCATTTCCGCAGCTGCTATCTATCTAGCATGTCAGCTTGAAGACAAACGAAAGACGCAAGCAGAGATTTGTAAAATAACCGGACTAACCGAAGTAACCCTACGCAAAGTCTACAAGGAACTTCTAGAGAATTGGGACGATCTACTCCCATCTAACTACACACCAGCCGTCCCACCAGAGAAAGCATTCCCCACAACCACAATCTCCACAACCCGCTCGACAACTCCTAGACCAGCCGTGGATCCACCTGAACCGAGTTTCGTCGACCGAGACAACAAACCATCGGTTAAACCGGCCGAAACTAGTGATCCTGTCCACCACCACCAACACAAAGGCAAAGAAGATAACAACAATAAGCAGCCGAAATTCAGTCAGCCTTGGCTGTTTGGAACTGCTAGTGTCATGAACCCTGGGGAGATGATAAGTGAGTCAGCAACACACAATGCTATGGACTTTGATAAGCAGCAGCAGCTCGGCGATAAGGACACAACACTGCCTATATACCTACGACAACATAACCAATTCCCTTCAAATCAATCTTCAAGTATCAGCACAATCAATTGGTCTTTCCGACCTTCCGTTAGCCACGGCTCTTCCATCAACTTGCCTGTTGTTCACCCCCCGAAGCTGCCTCCGGGTTATGCTGAGATTAGAGGTAGTGGATCATCTCAAACAGCAAACAAGAATGCTAATAAACCCCATGGAGACTTCTGCTAGCGAAACTATTAGATTGGATTAGTCTTCAAAGTGATAATGATCTTCATTTTTACTTATGCTGCATCTTTAGCTATACAAATTCATGATCGTTGCTCTATGGTGTAACAAAATATCATTAATGATGGGTCAGTTGGTGACAAATGGATCTTCATTATTGCTCAATTATTGTTGTTTGTTCTCATATGTTAGGGATCTATCGACGATCCATACTTTATAGATTAGCAATTGAATTTTGTTTTTGTTAGTCATTTTGTTGTTGATTTCCTAGTCAGTAGTATTTGACTATTTTCACGATTGGTAGGCTGACGGTGGAAGATGTTTATATTCACGCGCAAGGTGTGTGACGTGTGATTAGATAACGATGACCGAGGGGTATTTTCGTTATTTTCACGAACTAACACAAATATCATTAATCTTTACCGTTCGTTCTCTCCACGTCATCGATCCTCAGCTAAAAAAACCAACGGCTTGGATTCGTTCCCGATCACCATCCTCTTAAGATTTGTTTTGCTTCTCCATTCCTCTTCTTTCGCCTTCCCTCTAGAGAAATTTTTTTTTAGGGTTTTCAGCTATTGACCACAAAAAAAAAAAAAAAAAAACAAAGGGTTTTCTGCTCTGGTTGGTTTGAGAAAAGCTCTTACTTACTTGATAGTTTGATTATTTGAGGCAACCGCTTGTTTGATTTTCGATCACCTTTCGAGCTCCTCCTTCTTCTCGTTTTTGAATTGATCGGAGAAGAAACAGAGTTTTTCTTCTGGGATATTTCATTTTCTTTTTTTCTGCAGTCTGTGTCTTTTCAGGTTATTTGTATTAGGTTTATAGGGGTTTCGGATGGATGAGATCTGGGAGAGAGCCGTGGAAACGGCATTGGTCGGCGAAACGGATCCTCTGGCTGCTCGGGTCCTCACTCTGGACGGTTCCGTCAAGTGCGTCCAAGGCCATCTTCCGCGACCGGAACTTCTCGAGAAGTATCAAAACCTAGAGCACTTATCTATAGCTAGTATCGGCGTTTCTTCGCTTGATCGATTCCCGCGGCTCGGAAAGCTGCGGAAGCTTGTCCTCTCCGATAATAGAATCGCTGGTGGCCTTGAGTTTCTAGTCCAGGCGGGATTAGGTTTGCTCCGCGACCTTGATTTATCTAACAATCGGATTCATCTGATAGAGGATTTGGTGCCTTTAGCTCAGCTGAAACTTGTGTCGCTTGATCTGTACGAGTGCCCTGTGACAAGGATTAAGGATTATCGATCTAAGGTTTTTGGGTTGGTGAAGTCCTTAAAGTATTTGGATAAGATGGATGTTGAGGAGAACGAGAGACCAGAGTCGGAGGATGAGGACGAGGACGATGATGAAGAGGAAGATGATGACGAAGAAGAAGATGACCCAGGGAGCTGTGAGATTGATGGCGAGGAGAGGCCAAATGTGATGAGCAATGGGAACTGTGAAAAGCTGGAAGGTGTTTTGGAGAGCGAAGCTGATGAGGAAGAGACGGAGACAGAGACGGGAAGGCAGTCAAATGGGGTGAGTGAGCATGCTAATGGATTGCGAGATGAACATCTGAATATGGACGATGAAGAAAACCTTGACAGTGAAGGGGAAGAGAAATACGAAGATGATGGTTTTCTTGTTGATGCGACGCTGGATATTGATGAGGAAGATGAAGGCGAAGGCGAGGGCGCAGAAGAGGTGGATGAAGGCGAGGAAGATGAGGGCGAGGGCGCAGAAGAGGTGGATAATGACGAGGGAAATCTTAGGGTGCAACCGAGGAATTGGCTGCAAAGGGTCAGAAATGGAGAGATTGATGGCCCTGAGGAATTGGCAGAGGCGGGAAGAGAATCAAATTGGATGAGCGATGTTGTTGCCAATGGATTTCAAAATGTCGACAATGAAGAAAACGATGACAGTGAGGAAGTAGAATATGAGGATGATGGTTTTCTTGTAGTTGATAACCAGGATATGGATGAGGAAGATGATGAAGACGAAGACGATGTGGATAATGATGAGGTAGGTGTTGGTGTGCCACATAGGAATGGGTTGCTGAGGAACATCCTAACTGGAGAGATTGACGGGCATGAGCAGGGAGAGGATGATGGCGAGAGCGGGGAAGAAGAGGAACAAGGCGTTGAGGATGGTGAAGACAAGGTGAGATTCATTCTTATTGTTATGTGAAATACTTGTTTTTTTGTTTTGTGTTTATGAGCTAACTGATGGTTTTTGACAGGATGAAGATGATTATGAAGTAGGGCATTTAGCTCATGCCCAACCCGTGGCAGAAGCAATCGAAGTAGATGAGGACACTGAAAGCGAAGAAGAATATGAGGATGATGACGTTCAAGTTGTATATTCGGTAGCATCATCTAGCCACCTGAAGAGGAAGAGAGATGAGGATGACGATGGTGATTCTGTTTCCAATTCTTCAGACAACAATGATGATGATGATGATGTTTCAAGTGGTGGCGATGATGATGATGATGATGATGATGATGATGATGAGTAGGCGAATGGTCTTGAGTAGTGGTTGACCTTTTGAATTTGAATAGGATATGATATAATAGGATTATGAGGAGGTTGTTTTTTCAAAAGTCAGTTAAAGAAAAAAGGTCTGAATTTTTGGCGCCTATGTTCTAATATTCGTTAAGAGACAGACTTTGGTTTGGGATTTTAAATGGCAGTTAGAGAATCTGTTTTTTTTTCTTTTGTTTTTGCCGCCCCAAACACTCTTTTTTCACCCAACTTGAAAGGCCAAATTGAGGAATGTGATAGGAACAGCAGGTTTCCTCAGTTGCACTAAACGTGGCTCAAGTGTGATGAGCAAATAGAGCTCGTTAGAGACTCTAGTACAAAGAGAGTCTCCTTACCTTATGAATAAATATTGCTACGTGTCTTTATCTCCCTTTCGATGTTAAAGTATTACTCCTTTTAAGGCTCTCCGTATGTGCGAAGGATCCTTACCGAAAACCCGCGCATTCTCTTTTCCTTTGCTCCCTCATTTCTCATTTCTTTCTCTCTTAATCTCCGATCTCTTAACCTCCGATTCAATCTCTCAGGAGCAGGTTAAACCTCATTTCTCTAGGGTTCTCTTCTCCATGGTCTTTTACACTGAAATAATATTAGATTTTAAGTTCCATAGTGAATTTCAGGAGATATGTAATTGAAACGTAGATCTTCCTAAGATAGAATTCCGTAAAATCCCTTGTGTCCAGTTTTGCTTGGCTTCCTGGCTGAAAACTGGTGGAGATCTTGAGCTTGCGATTCACGATATTTGGCTATTTGCTGCTAGTTGGTGCTTCCGTCAGAACGTGAAGAGCATAAAGCATGAGCATAACCCCCATTTTGTGTATTCCGAACCGCAATTTGATCGTGGGCTTTGTAATAGCCCAGTTAACTTCGTGGCCCATTATTAGTTCTTCATTGGTACAAAAGTCCACGCCCAAAAAGACTAACCCAACTTTTTCTCCCCACAAGAATTAAAGTAGAAGATTTCTCTAGAAGGTGGGCCATCACGGCATCACCTAGTATTTTTATTAAAGAAAAAAATATACAAAAATATGGAAGAGCCGTGAAAGAAATTGCTACGAATATTCCACTTTCCTAATGAGAAAACGTGCTTAGGTACGACGACGCATGGAATCGGTAAAACAAGGCAACAACTCATATTAGCTGTATTTCCTAAATTATTTTCCTTTCTTTTGTGTAAAACAACCGCCTTTCATTAAAACGCCTCTTGACACGTAACCTCTCCCCACGAAATCACTCGTGGACCGTTGATCTTATATCTAATCATTCGATCTAACCCGTCCATTATACCAATACCCTCTATATATAATTACGCCTTGAGCGATTAGGATTCTATACCCGCTTTTTCTTAATATTATTCTTTCAACTTTTTTTTTTTTTGTTCATTGTTATCTCTAGATCTCTCTCTGCTATGTCGACGTATCGGAGGCTTCTCGGTGTAGATCTGAGCAGCTCTACTCTCGATATACGGATCGGCGTCGTATCCGCATGGATCTAGTCGTTCCGGTTGAATTCACGCACAGAAGACGGATCGTAGCCACCGAGATGCGACGATTGGATGGAAGAGCTGGTAATCATGTCTTCTAGTAGCTGGATCTGATAATTGATTTGATTAATTCGATTGAACTCCTTGTAATGTTATTCATGCTTTCGTTTCGGGTTCCCAGATCTTATCTCCGATCAAGAGATCGGCGTCGAGGATCGTCGGATCTATGATACGTGATGCGGCTGAGCTTTTGATGAGGCGATGAACGATCGATTACCGATCGTGGAGGAGGAGCGATAGAGGAGAAGAGCGAAGAGGCAGACGTGTGATTTTGATATGAATTGAGTCGAAGGATGTATGAGATGTTTGTTTAGGGACGATACAGCCGAGGCTTGAGTTCTGATAAACATCTTTGTCATCCGACCTTTGCCATGACAGGTGCGCTTGCATGGCAGGTCACAAGAATCCTTAATAAAAAAAAATAAGTTTCGTGTTGTTGAGGGGAGATCGCACGGGGGATTTTTTTTTTGCCCGGGTTCTCCCCTCTCCGTGTGTCTTGCTCTCTCGTTCTCTCACACACTTCCATCTCGATTCACAAAATATCTCAGTACTCGCAGACATATTTTGAATTGATCCGGATCTTAAGATCAGCGGATCTGGAGACAAAGAGGCATCTAATTCCAACGTCCTCCATGGAGACTCAAAAGGTACTTCTAATTTGAGTTTTAATTCTCAGTTAAAGCTATTTATTCGTATCATATAACTCAATCATCTGACTCCCAAGTATCCATTGACCTCAAATCTTGTTCATACTACTCAAAATCTACCTACGAAAATATTAGTAATCCGGCGAAGTATAAGATGTTAATTTGAATTGATTGTCAATTGCGTTCAAATTATGACCACGCATAATTTTATTTTAATTTATTTTCTTCATATATCTATCTACGATACTTCTTTTAGTTATTTTTGAATATGAAAAATCTTTTTGAGTAATCGGCTACAATGCTTCTTTTTGTTGCTTTTGAACCAGAACATTCTTTTTGAGAAGTTGTAACCAGTTTTATGGTATTATTCTTGTACATGAAGAACAATCAGTAGGGAAGTCTATTTTAACAATAAAAGTGTAAGCATATTGTACCGCATTTGTTATATTTATTGAGTTTGAGCAAATGTCTTTGACAACCCCGAGTCTCGCAACAGGCAAGGCCTCATGGATGAACCATATTCCGGAGATGAAGTTGTTTGTATTTTTGAAGAAGGTATCTAGAGCAAAGTTGTCTTAATTTTAGTGTGTTGCTTTTGGAAACAATTCGATCTTGCATCTCCACGTGTTTCTTTTTTAATTAGTGTTTTATTGTGCTGAACCTTGATTATTGTATCATGTAGCTATGATGTTTGCTTTAGGCTCGATGAAGGGAATTATTTTTTTGAAAATAGTAATTCCAGTTTCTATCAATGCGTTTATATCTTTCAG
Source organism: Noccaea bulbosa (assembly GCA_900406535.1). NCBI lineage: Eukaryota > Viridiplantae > Streptophyta > Magnoliopsida > Brassicales > Brassicaceae > Noccaea > Noccaea bulbosa. Next base: position 3,678 of record OVBJ01000554.1, on the reverse strand, counting down.
TGCACCTGCAACCTTGGTTATATTGTTAGAAAGTTACACGCTGAACCTTGATCTTGTATAATCTAATGGGATGTTAGATTTTGTCACTAGGATTTCGTCTTGACGTTGCTTGAAGTGAAGAAAAAGCCCGTGGGCTTGATTAAATGGACCAAGGTTTGTGTTAGTAGATCTGTAAGCTCAAAACGGTAGAGCTCTCATTACGAGAGGTTGGTGGTTCGAATCCACCCAGATCTGTCTACTTTATTTAATATTTCACCCTCATTCCATTAATTATTTAGCTGCTGTTACATTCTTTTTGATAATCTGTCTTTGTAATAGCTACTCCAATAGGGCATACGAAAAACTACAAGCTCCCCAAACCCGATTGAAGGAGGACTTGATCATCCATCGTCATGGTCACATATTCTTTGACTATCTTTACGTTGTGGAAAAGTCTCCCCTAATATTTTTTGAAAAACTTATGTCTATTGACTCTCAATATGTTGTGGTTTAGTTTTGGAGTTTTAAATAGAGAATCGACGATGATCTAATATTATTTTTAGATCATACTAAAGGATTAAGTGGGAGATGGAGTAATAGACGACGATTTGATTTGGAGTTTCTATTGTAGTTATGGACTTATGGTTATTAGTTTTTAACAAGGCTTTGTTAGGTATTTTCTTAACAAGATTTTTCCGAACTGAAACATAAAATTGAGTGAAACAAGCGGCAAAACGGTTAACTCAAAAAAAGCTTTTTGTTTTCTCCTCAACCACAATGCTACTGTAGTAACTAGTAAGTACTTTGTGTATTTTTCTTATATTAACTTTACGACTGCAATTATTTGTTTACTATATACCGATAACTGTACCATCCATCTTAACCAAGTTTTTTTATTGATAAAGTACATTTTTTAGCATATTACAAGTTAACACACCAGTGAAATCGCAGAAATGGTTGTAGCGACGGCCAATAAAATAAACTCAATTTTGTTATGATTAGTTTATATGGATGTCCATTATCGGCCCATAATCTAGACGAGTCTAACTTGTTTTTCAAGTTGTATTTTCTCTCCAAGGAAACTTTTGTCTTGTATTATTATATAAAGAACTCACTACTCATTAATAAGAATACAACCAATTCCTCTCTTCTCTTGTTCTTTTTTCTTACTATATCACGTTATCAGCACGAGTCTCTAACTTTTATCTTAAAACCCTAGCCGTAGTAACCTTCGATGAAACCCTAACCTACTTGTATCTCCAATCTCCGATCAATTTTTTTCTTCAAGATAAGTATTTTTTTTATTTTTTTATTATATTGATCTTATTTGCTCATATATCCACGGCAAAACTATAATATATTTAACGATGATAATTATCGAAATTTATATTTTATTATTTGATTTGAATCGTTTGTTTAACAATATGTGCTCATATATTTGTAGCCTTTTGAGATTCCTAAGCAAAATCCTTAGTTGAAGCAAAACATTAACCAACATCACCACGTATTTATTCTCTCAAACCATTAAGGTTAGTGATTTTTGATTTCGTTACTTTACGGTTTCGTTCGAATCATCGATCTGCGTGTATGTTCAAGATTGAATCATGCATATGTTTGGTCATAGTTAGTTTGTCTCGATTATTGATCTGTTTGACTGATTAATAAAATGGATCCTTTGTTTTAATCGATCCACTTTGGTCTCATGTTTAAATGCAAGATTTTAGTTGTTCATCTTATGACATCTAATTAGATTATGATCTTTCTATGTTGTTTTGGAGCATTGATAATACCGTATTAATTGGAGTCATTTTTATGCTGACTTAGATCATAAACATGTAGAAGGAAAATCCATGGTTGTTAATAAAAAATGATATTTTGGATTTGAAATGTTAATAAAAGCTTACACCGTTTCGAAACGGTGGATTAAATTCAATGATTAAATCTGAATTTGCATTCATGTTTAGATCTTTTACTAGTCTTGGTGATTATTAATTTAAAGAAAGGCATGTTTTAATGTTTAGACCTTCAATCTAATCATATTATAATTGACAATCACGTGTTTTTTCGGCTGGTTTAAAATTTTATTTGACTTAAGTTCTGACTTTAATTCACTTGTGAATTTTGATGCTTAGTCCAAAAAGTAAAAAGGAAATTGATCTTATATTTCCATCCTTGAGAAGAATATGATTATAATATATTTGTCTGACCATGCATATCGGTTAAAGTTCGTCACTACTGTTAAAGAAAATTGATTGGTTAGCATAATGCATAAGAGAAACAGAATCAATTCTTTGAAAACGTTAGTCTGATATTCAATTTGCTTTTGCTCGAAATTGTAGCTTTGAATTAACAGTCATGATGATTTTTATAAATGAAATTCAAGTATACTAAAATGATTAAATTATTGAGTTATCTTATGATAATATTATTAATATTTATATTATGAATGTGCTAATCTATCATCACAGATGTGATGATATTAAGATCAAATAATTGATTCTAAAGTAATATAAAGAAAAGGATTATCACCAGAAGTGATATATATATATATATATATATAAATAAAATGTATGTATAATCACCAAGTGATATAATGTAAAGAGTAATCAAAAGAAAGTGATTATGTTCTAAAATCACATGATCTATAAGAAAATACTGATGTCCTGCAAACTCAATATTATAAAAATTGTTGTCCAGCACACACAATAGCAAATGAATTATTCTTAATGATATTTAATCTGTTATTATTTTATTTTTAAATAGAATTTATCACCTGAAGTGATAATAAAATGATATTTGTTATTAATATTAGTTATTTTGTTTATATATATATTGTTTAACAATTTTTTTTTTCTCTACTATTTTTTTTTATATAGTATTTAATTATATAGAAGAACCTGAAGTTCTTTACATAAATCTAATATGATCACTATAATACGATATTAGCTAAAGCTTATATAAGTATTTGCATGTAAGATTACACGACCTGAAGTCTGTAAATAATTATTAATTATTTTGAAGATTATGGGGGGAGAATATCAATGATGTAAAGATGCTAAAAGACATGATATAATCTTAGACAAATAATATTGTCCTGCAGACAAAATATCATGAAAAATTTGAGAAATTATTTTTATAAATCTTGTCTAATATATTCCCTGAAGTGAATGTGATATGCAAGTAAATGATTAAAACTCAAATTCTCACAAGAAGTGAGAAAATAAAGATAATAGCAAATAAAAAGATACATATCTCCGGAAGAATATATACATATATATATTTATTTCCTTATAGAAAACAATCATTGATGAATTGTATCCCTGAAATTCCAGAAATGAAAAGAATCAAAGATATAATAGAAATATCAAAAGTTCAATGAATCAAAGATATAAGACATGATCCAAGTTGGATATGTTATTAATTTAATACTAGGATTCAATTCGAGATAGATGAACCTGAAGTGACATCATCTCGAGGGGGAGAATGGATGAATCCCACAATCAATAGGAATTAGAACATCTAGAAGATAATGTTCACACTCAAGATAATCTTGATGAATCATATATAATATACTTCAATGGTGTAAAAGTATTTTGGAGAAATTACATACATTCTCTAATGTCTTATAATAGACAAAGATTATAGAACTGAAGATAAATATTATATAGTAAACCAGAAGTTTACCGAATATAACATACT
>OVBJ01000553.1:0-50765 GCA_900406535.1 Noccaea bulbosa | reverse complement strand
TAATATAACCGTTAGATAACCGTCGGTAAACGGACGTTAATCCGTCGGTAAAATTCTCGTTGGTAAGTCGTCGGGAAATAGAAACGGATTTCCGACGGATATTTAAAAATTCAAACCGCTGTTTTGCCGCTTGACATTGCCTCGTTAAATCGTCGGCATTTACCCAAAATTGTAAATTCCTCGGTAATCAGTTGGTAATTATCAACGACTTTTCCGACGACTAGTTATCCGTCGGAAATTTGCAATGGATTACCGACCAATGTTTTCCAGTCTGTAAAGCGTTGGGAATCCGTCGGAAATTCCGTCGGGAAAGCCCCTGTTTTCTTGTAGTGTAAGTTGAATACATCACTCTATCAAGTCGTAATATTTGAAATACATTGTACATAATTTTGTTCACCCAAAAAAATTAGGGGAAATTAGGTAAAAGAACAAAGAGATTGAAAAATTAGAAAATTTAAGAACTGATAGCAGCATGTGCGAAAAGAAGATTCATATACAATTGTCTTATATCTAAATAACTGATTAGCCTGCTAGGTATTTTCTTAAGATGATTGATTAATGTCTAACAAAATTTTGTCTATTAAATATACTATTTGTTTATAATGTGATTTTATAGTTAAGATGTTATTTTAAAATCTGACAAGCAGACAAAAAAAAATCACATGTTTTTCTCTATTACTAAATTATGCATGAATAATGAAGATTTTGGGCAATGGGTATTTTCATCTAACATAACACTGATAACAGAGACAAAATTTACCTCTAGATGCAAAGTTGGACTCTAACTTGTTATGATAATACTTTACAAATCCATTCACACCTAGTGCAATTTTGCCTAAGAATTGATAAAGACAAAAAAACAAAGCAACTTTAAGAAAAGCAGGCGTTGTTGGAAATGGAATATTGCAGAACTGTCCATTATATACTCAAGCATACGTCACATGTCTCACCCTTTACCAAAAGCCACCACAAACTTTTGTCAATTGTCAATCAAATACCCAATTCTCTCTTTTATTCCCCACAAATTAAAATACTTTCTTTAAAAGAAAACAAAACCCATCAAACTCTTTCCTTTCTCGATCTCAGCTCTCCCTTATTTCTTCAAGATCCCATACGAAATGGCCCAGGTAATTTTAAAACTGAGTATGATTAGACCCTTTCTTCGAAATCGGCTTTTTTTACTCTCCTTTGTTGTGTGTTTTTCTTAGAAAGTGGTGTTGAAGGTGTTAACCATGACGGACGATAAAACCAAGCAGAAAGCCATAGAAGCTGCAGCTGATATCTTCGGTGATTATTATTTCTACTTCTTTTCTCTAATTACTTTCATCTGAAAATCGAATATGGTTTACTGCTGGGTTTTGTCACTCAGTAAATTGCTATTTATAGCTAAAATTATATGAAATTCAGTTCGATCGTGTAATTGCGTCAGAATTTGAGAGCTTTGTTAGGTAAGTAAAGGTGAAGAACAAATAGTAAGGGGCCGCCACTTACATTTTAAAGGCCCATAAAGATATTGGCCTAGCCAATCAGAATGTTTGGGGCCTAGTTAAGGCTGCTTCGATAAAGACGAAATCTTATTAGGTGTTTCATTTCCGTTAGATTCAAAACAATGAGTTTATGACCAAAGATGATTCAGTATGTAGTTATGATAAACTAGTAAAAGACTTGGTTATTGTGTTAAGCAGGAGTTGATTCGATAGCAGCAGATATGAAGGAGCAGAAACTAACGGTGATTGGTCTGATGGATGCCGTTGCGGTGGTAAAGAAGTTGAAGAAGGTCGGTAAAGTCGATTTGATATCAGTTGGGCCTGCAAAAGAGGAGAAGAAAGAAGAAAAGAAGGAAGAGAAGAAAGAGGAAAAGAAAGAAGAGAAGAAAGAAGAGAAGAAGGAAGAAGAACCTAAGAAATAAGCATGTCCCTAAATTTTTGTCATCTTAATTTCATTATTGTAACGTTGAATCACTGAATAATTTAATATGTAAAATTGTTCAATATACATTGTAATAAACTAGGGGTTAAATAGTGAGCTGCCTTGCATTCCGTTGTCAGTTGTCACGGAGATTATAGTTTGTACGTTTCATTTTTGTATAAGATAATCTAGATAAGGTTAGAAATTATAAAGACTTCTTTTTGTAAAGAACAAAATTCTCGACACAAAAAATCTATCAAATCAAGGAAATATTTATATTCGAATTAGAAACAATATTGTTGAGTGACTTGGTAGCCAACTACCACGATTACGTAGGCAACACGAAACTGTGGAAACAATCTATTTTTTAAACCTTTTATCAAATAATAAGCCTTTTTCGAAGAAAAAGAATTATAATTTTGACGATACCTATAAGTTTACTTTGAATTCCAGATATAACAGGTAATGCAATCTTCTTAATCATACAGAGATATATACATAAATTATATAATGGATGAATAATATCGCAAGTTATCAGAATATCATTCATGGAAGGAAAAAATAAGGTAGTATTATTGTTACAGTATATCAGATTAATTTTTAACTTCTATTAATTAGGAAAAAAGGAACAGGAATTACTAATTACCTTTCTTTTACTGTAAATAGCAATAAAAATTATTCGTTACCTTTCTGTCGTTATGGAATCATTAAGATTAATTATATTCCGAATTTAGCAATATGAGCATATAGTATTATGATAAAATGTATTCATTAACTTAACCATTATATATCAACGACGAAACTTTACGGTTTCGATAAGAAACAAGATTCGCGTAAAAATATGTTCCAAGTTATAAAGAGTTTCTTTTTGGGGTACATAAGTAACGTAACGTAAATATCCTATCTTTTTTCCTCAGTACATGTCTCTAACCTTTTATTAATCTCATCTACATATGACGTCATGGGAGTTGGTGATTCGTTTGTCTCTTAAGTATATGAACCTCTAAAATAATAAAATAAAACATAATTAATGAATATTTATATCTCGTTATATATCATACATTCATACATGACCCAGTTTGATGACATTTGTGCTGATTACGGCTAACGTCCACTTCAAAACCTGGGTTTCAACATTAGATGGTCCAACTTCAATCATTCTAAGAATTATTAATTTGCCTGTTAAACCTGTACTTCGAAATTTTTTAAATTTCAGTAGCAAAACTTGTAAGAAGCTATACAGAATTACATACTGTTTATTTCCTAAAAACAATTTATGATGCGAATCAAACGATCAATGGCAACTGTAACGCTACCACATTTCAAGTAATTCTAAGTCCCTGGTATGTTTCAATAGAGTAACAATCCTTTTTCCATTAATTAACTAGAGTAAAAGAAAACCTTTAAAAAATGAGAATGAGGGTTGAATTGTGAAGATCAATAACATGGGGATGTATTTTGCAAGTGATCCAAATATTAATCATCGTGCATCAAAGATATTACTAAAAAAAGAAGAAAAATGAAATACTTATATAAGAAAAGAAGGCGAGTCATTTTGTGACAACGAGGAACAGAACATCACTACCAAACAATTCCAGCTCAGTTTCTTGAAATTCGACAGTTAATCTCTCTAAATATTTTCTTTTCACTCTCTCATAAATAACCAGACCTCTGGAGTCTGGACCATTCTGATTCTCTTCAGATTCTTTTTTCTCTTGTAATCTTTAGTTGTTGTACCCTGACGTCATATATTATACACGACATGGCCGAAGAGGAACCGAAGAAAGTGACGGAGACCGTGTCGGAACCAGCTCCATCACCGGAGGCTCTGGCAGAGAAGCCTGTTGTTGCGGCGGATGTTGCTCCACAGGAGAAGCCTGTGGCTCCACCTCCTGTTCTTCCATCTCCGGCGCCGGCTGAGGAGAAACTAGAGGACTCCAAAGCTCTTGTTCCCATCGTCGCAAGTAATTTACTAATTTCTTTTTTCAATATGATTTTTTGATGAAGTTGGTTAAAAAAAAAAAAAAAAAAAAATCTTCTACCAAAATATATTTTCTGTTCTTAATTAATTGATCAGAGTCAAATATATGCCTGATTTTTCACGAATAGGATCATAATTTTCAAACCATCTATAACAAAAGCTTCAACTCAAATATTATAGATATTAATTAATTCTCTTATGTTTTCATATTTATTTTGTTGTCAATCTCCCTATTATTTTTGGAGAGAAGAGTAATTTTTAGACTTTTTGTGTGGCAGAAGAAACCGGGGAAGAGAAGAAAGAAGGGTCAGTTAATCGAGGTAATTAACGAAATAGATTCATGATTCGATACTATATATAAACTGAAAATTAAAGGAAAACGTAACAAATTACAAAGGTAATAATAGTCCAACTGTTTGGTCTATGCCTAATCAGGCGTGTAAATATCATTGTATCAACATGGAGACACTAATCAAAACTAGAATGTATCGGAGAGCAGTCAATTAGGTGTTTTTGTTCCTATTTTTTTAGCTGTGTATAAAAGCAGACGGTTGGTTTAAAGGTTGTGTATGGACATGTATGTTTATTATCATTGTCTCTTGTTTTCCTACATACTCTGATTAATTATTATATCTGCTTAAAATTTTTGGGAGTGAAGATGCTGTCCTGGCTAGAGTTGAGACAGAGAAGAGGATGTCACTTATCAAAGCTTGGGAAGAGGCTGAGATATGCAAAGTGGAGAACAAGTACGTAACTTTCTTTTTCATTTATAATACCGTTTCTCCATAATATTATAACCGGATCTCTTAAACGAATTCGAAACCACTGGTTAACTTTTTCTTGCAATTAAACCAAGATATCATCATCAATCTATGTCTTAAAACTTGAGTTGGGAAAGAGATGAAAATTTTACTTTTTGATACGTACAGAGCTGAGAAGAAGCTTTCTTCAATTGGGTCATGGGAGAACAACAAGAAAGCAGCTGTGGAAGCTGAGCTCAAGGCAATGGAGGTATATTTTACTTTACAGAATTATTATTATTATTTTTAGTTAAAAATTAATATATTACATAGTATTTGGTAGCAGATTTTCTTAAGTGCTTCTCATTTAGCCCCGACTTTTATTTTATTTTTATAATTGTGGAACTTGAATTGACAATAGGAGCAATTGGAGAAAAAGAAGGCAGAATATGTGGAGCGGATGAAGAACAAAATAGCTCAAATTCACAAGCAGGCAGAAGAAAAGAGAGCGATGATCGAAGCCAGACGTGGAGAAGAGATTCTCAAAGCCGAGGAATTAGCTGCCAAGTACCGTGCCACTGGAACTGCTCCTAAAAAGCTATTTGGATGCATGTGATCTAATGGGAAAACAAGAATCTGGTGTTGATGTAATGGCGTTAACAAAATAAATGGTGTTAATTACTTAATTTATATACGTTTTTAGCTTGCTTATTCATTTGGGTTTGATTTGCAACATAGAAAGTTATAAGATCAAATGGAAACATCTTATATTAATGTACATTCATTCAAAGGCTTTTTCTTAGCTTTATCGAATAGAATTGATACGTGCAATGATGATATATATTTTGTTTCTATATGGCGTAATTTATGATCGTATTGTATGATCGGGATCCCATCGTATGGTGAAGTAAAAAAGAGGTCCCATATGTAAAAACGGAAATATGGGCACATAATAGATAATAGTAATACCATTGTTTTTTTTTTGGTAATACGACGGGAGATAAAAACCCCCGCAAATTTTATTAAAACTCAAAGTTATTACAAACGAACGTCTCTAAAACGTGTTAAACCTATCTCATCTTCCCACAACACTGATTCCAGTGAAAGAGGGACAAGATCAAACAAATGGAAACCTAAGGGAAGAGAAAAAGCGTGATTTGCTAGCCCATCAGCCAAGCAATTAGCCTCCCGAAACACATGAGAAACACGGATCGACCAGTCCTTTGATATATAGCCATGGCACAATCGCACCAGGAAAGATAAGGGATGAGCAGAGTTGATCCCTCTCTTCAAAAACCCAACTACTAACTCCGAGTCCACTTCCAGCTCCAGCTGTGTCACCTTGTTCTCCCATGCTACTACCAACCCGTAGTATACACCCCACAACTCTGCTAAGGGCGCAGTACATCGACCGATATTCAATGCGAAGCCCCCAATCCATCCATCCACCATCCATATCTCTAATCACTCCTCCTGCTGTTGCTAGACCCGGATTACCACGCGAGGCACCATCCGTGTTCAGCTTAAACCACCCAGAAGCCGGGGTTTTCCATCCAATTTGCCTTGCCTCTCTAGGCCTCTCACTTCGCTTCGCACCCAACAACTGGTTAGCTCGCCAGACTTCCGCTGCCAGCTCCGTGACAAACTGGACTCGGTCTCTACACCGACGATTCTCTCCAAACACATTTCCACAACGCCATTGTTGAGTTTATTGTGTAGTTTATTAGGGTCATTTAAATCATTTAAATAAATACGTATGTTTTCTTGCCATGAACATACAGCTATAAACAGATTCGTATGGGCTATATGATAAATAAATTAGCCAAAACGGATCACAATGATTATAAATATGTAAATGACGGCCCATAAAGCAAAAGGCCCAAACCCAGCTAAAGAGAGACTCATCGAAATTAGGGTTTTTGTTGGGAGCGCTTCATTGGCTTCTTCTGTTTTTCAGTCGCTGCCTTTGCCTCTCGCATTCCCCTCTTTTACATCTCTTTGCCTCCCTCAAATTCTTCAGCGGAGAGCAACAACCAGTAGCCATGGCTGAGCAGGTTCGGTTTCGTTGTCCTCTTCGTCATTCCTCGTATTCGTATCTACACTCTGATACTCATTACTATTAGTCCTCTTTCTCTTATTTCTCTTGCAGACTGAGAAAGCTTTTCTTAAGCAACCCAAGGTCTTCCTTAGGTAAATCCCACCAGAACAAAAAGAGTATTCACTGTATTGCTGTGACTATGTGCTACTCTTTTCCTTGTCTTTGTTGATACGATTATGGTTTTTTTTTTTTTTTGTGTGTCCAGCTCGAAGAAATCTGGGAAAGGAAAGAGACCCGGAAAGGGTGGAAACCGTTTCTGGAAGAACATCGGTTTGGGTTTCAAGACTCCTCGCGAAGCCATCGAAGGTTTGCTTTTTCTTTTCGTTTCAGTCTCTCCTGGGTTTGCTGATTCAGTTTTACCGATTTCGATTTCCAGGAGAAATTCTAAAACTTTTTAAGTAGCAAATGTTGGATCAGTTGATATTCGTTTATCGTTAGAAATCTGCATATGATCTCTGATAATCTGATATTTCTCAGTTAGCAGAATAATTTCGAGTGCTTTGCTTAAGTGAGATTAGAAATGGGAAGAAGCTGTAGTTACCAAAACTATAAACATTTTGACATGTTTGTGTAATCGGAGCTTTTTTTTTTTTTTTTTTTTTTTTTTTTGGTGTGGAACAGGAAGTTACATTGACAGGAAATGTCCATTCACCGGAACAGTCTCTGTAAGAGGTCGTATCTTAGCAGGTACTTGCCACAGTGCCAAGATGCAGAGAACCATTGTCGTTCGCAGGAACTATCTCCATTTTGTGAAGAAGTATCAAAGGTAAGAGTGTGTGTGAACCTCTCTGTTCTTGAAAGATGCCAAGAGATTTAAACATCAGTGCTTAATAACGTTATCTCCTTTCCTCAGATACGAGAAGAGACATTCCAACATCCCTGCCCATGTCTCACCTTGCTTCCGTGTCAAGGAAGGTGATCATGTCATCATTGGCCAATGCAGGTAAAAATTTATTGTTTTTCTTTCTTTATAGAGAAACAAAGTGTTTATGATTTGGGCAATGCGGGACGGTGATCTGATTGTGACTTGATGTGCAGGCCGTTGTCGAAGACGGTGAGGTTCAATGTGTTGAAGGTGATCCCTGCAGGCGCATCTGCCTTTGGAAAGAAGGCATTCACTGGAATGTAAGAGCTGTGAAAGAGTTTGGAGACCTTTCTTTGTGTTTGATTTCACTTTTGGAATGTTTTTTTGTTTGATGGTTTTTACTTTTTGTTCGAGACTTTGATTAGCACCGACGAAATAGAAATCTACGCATTTTCGTCTTACTATATTTACTAGATTCAACTGTTTTGCCTTGAATTTAAGTGTACGGCCCCTCAAAACCGACTACTTAGTTTTGATTTGCCTGAAAACTTGATAAATGTCTCTGAATTCTATTTCTGAGGAAAACAATTTACAAAACTTCACAAATGTTTTAGATAGGAATTAATCGTATCTTCAATCAAAAATATTTATAAGCCTTTTTTTATTTATTATTATGGCGATATTGCGTTCCATCATAAGAAGTTTTGAGCTTCTCCATGGTCAGGCAGTCTGTTTCCATCATATGCAATATATTTTCCACGGATTAGCTAAAATCCACAAATCAACGTTAGGATTAGGAATTGAGATAATATTTAATTATCTCAATTCCACCATTTCTCCCGTTCCAAGAAAATCATACTTTTTTAATAATTTGTAGTTTTAAAAATCATCACTTTTTTATTAATCAACAAACACAAAGGCCGAGTAAGATCTCTCATATCACAACAACGGCACTTGTATAACTTTCCAAAACATTGATTAATCGAAATCTGATCCCAAACCGCTGAAACAAAACAGAATTTCGATCGAATCAAACCAGTGCAGCTCATAGTTTAATCGGAGTCTTCCTCTTCTTCAACTTGGAGCGACTTGAAAAGCAACGATGGAACCACAAAATTCGCTACTAAATACATGGAGATCATTGCTCCACTGTAATAAGTGAATATATCAACAAAAATAATTAACCATATTAATTTCTCGACAATACTAATAAAATGGAGTAATTTGGAGAGTAGAGAGACTACCTTACGATGAGGAAGGTACCGATATCACCAGATTCAGAAGGAGGCATCACACTAGCTTTTAGTTTTAACCTAATCCCAATTTTGGGATAAGTTCTGATATGCCATTGATATTCTCTTAAGCTTAAAGGAGATGACGATAAGAAGCAAAACGCTTGTTTTCTTTTCAGACACTCTTTTTGCTTCGTTTGTCGATTCAAGGCGACGGAACTAGCAGGTAATGGCTGGTGATAACGTGCGCACCACATTTTGATTTTGGATTCACAAATTCTTCTTTTTCTTAGACAATTTTGACAGAACAAAATTCTCGTTGAGTTATCCATATGTTTCCTGTCCAAATAAGGTGAAGATATTGTTTTAGCCATTCCTGTGTTGCCACGTCACCATGTGATGTAGGGATTATTTTTGTTGTTAAGATGAGGTTTAAACGAACCCCTGGTTTTCATAATATATTCTCATCTTCTTATTTTTGTGGCTTATGACAAGAGGCATAAAAAATTCATCCTAAGCATGCATGATACTTCTTAGTACTTTGACAGTTTTATCTAACATTCTATAGCTCAATTGGTTACCTCCAGATTTCATACCAAAACCAAATGAATCAATCGCTAAAAGTAGCGTTGCTGATTCCTGAGTGCAAAAAATCTGAATGTTACGATAATTTGTTTTCAATCGAGGTTACGTTACGTCTCACGTCAAATTGATTACCACTATTCATTTTCTTTCCTTTTTCTATGCGACTATAACTTTGTTGTGCGGGCCGTTCTATATATATATATATATATATATATATATATATATATTTTAATCAAAAATCTGTGTTACATAAAGTGCATCATTGTTCGGAATTGAAAAAACCAACTGTTCTACAACTTATGCTCTTGTGGCAAACCAATACATATATAAAGCTACCATCATAGCTATAGTCTCCAAGAAATCTAATTGAACTGAGCCGATTTCTGATGTTTTTGTCAAGAATTGCCGTCAACCTTTGTACCGACATCTTCGCATCGCCATGTCGTCGACCATTTCGTTCCCTCCAGATGCCGTACACCGTGGCATGGAAGGTCAGGGCCGTTTTTTAGCATGTGTGAACTGGGATCTGTCACAGGGTCCATCTGAATTTTATCAATTTATATTTATATTTTAGGGCCTAATAATATGAAATATTTGCAAAATAGGGCCTAATATTTTCGAAAATATTACACAATAGGACCTAAATATATAAAAATTACTATATAAGTAGGATAAATTTGAAAAAAAATTGGGATGGAACAGGGCCCATTTTTATACTGAGCCGGGCCAGGGAAGGTGTATCGAATGATGAATAGTTTGAGACGGTTGTAGTTGGGATCCCGTAAGAGATTAACTAGAACGTCCCAATCTGTTGTAAAAGAGCTTCCAAGTATTCCTCATATTTGTTTGTCTGTCTTGCAAATGCTTGCTTATTCCGCCGCCAGCTTAGGTTGTTTGTTCCGTTGTTGTCACAGTCGGAATCTATATTACTGTTCCTTTTCTCGGCTATCTATTTTATTATTTTTATTCTGCACTTGGATACAAACTACTGAATTTGCAAGTACGTCACATGCTTGGCTACCATTAGCAAGTGTAGGTGTTCCATAGATATTTTAGTGGATGCGTATATTTAGTAAGTGTAGGTTAGCACTTAGCACATGCCCGCTGGAAATTCAGAACCTTAATAACTGTATGTAGATCAAACCAAGAACTCTATTTTTTTTCTTTCTTGCAGATATCTGATAAATAGGACTAAATAAGAATTAAGTCTGACTTTACTGCTTACCACATAACTGGAATAATATTAATGCCTTTTCCATCTCATCACTCATCACATGCTGTCTTTTTTTCTTCAAAAAAAGCAAAAACTGTCTCGTGATTATAGATTCTAGATAGATAGATAATACCTATAAAATACGTATCACGGCTACCAAAATTTGTAAGGCGCATTGATATTAGTAGATTAGTTGAAGGTAATATAAATCTACTTATATCTGCCAACAAACTAGTAACTAGCTACTTTTGTAATCGTAATCATACTTAAACAAACTCAATTCTCAAACATGACAATATCGTATAAGTTATAACGGTATAAGAATATGAAAATTCATGGATTATAGATATAAAATCTCTGGACGACAAACAACCCAAATGCTCTCACAACTGCATCAAAACTCAATCTCAGAAAGAAAAAAAATGAGGAAGAAGCATCATATATAATTCATTAAATGATAGTAATGATAAATTAACAAGAATAATACTATGGTTTTCTTTTGCCCACGTAAACCTGCAATACTCCATCAGATCCACCAGCCACCAACGTGCACTGGTCCACACCTGATTGCCTCCAACAAACGCTACTCACGAACCGCTTATCCGAACCAGAAGTCATACCATCCGGTTCAAACCCGTCTACCCAAACCGGCTTCCTCCACCTCTTATCGTACACGAACACCATGTTGTTCTCCGATCCACAGCCAAACAGCGCGCCGTTTCTCCACACAGATAACCCCACGAAGTTCCGATTATTCACGTGCCCTTGGTACGTGCGAATCAAACGCCCGTCTTCGACGCTCCACAGCTTCAAACACCCATCCGTACCTGCTGTCACCACCGTCCCGCCGTCGAGGAACCTCACATACGACACTGTTTTGCTGTGGCCTTGTAAAGTCAACGCCGGGTCAACGAGTTTCCTCATATCGTAAACGTACCCTCTCCGATCAGCGCATCCGACGGCCACCGAATGTCCGCCGGAGGGATCGAACTCAACGCAGCAAACTGCGCTCCGACAAAGTCCCGCCGGTCGGACCACGCCGACAGATTCCTCCGGCGGACATCTCGGGTCCCAGACCTGCATAGAACCGTCGTCCGATCCCGACGCTCCCACAGAGGCGGTGCCACCGTGGCGCGCGTAATCTACGCTCCAGACGCGGCGGCCGCCGTGCTCGTCCCTCTCGAAAACCGGCGTCCTCTTCTCGAGATCGTACTCTGTCACGACGCCGTCGTAATCCCCAGACCCGATGACCCGACCCCCCGACCCGGGTCTCCATCGGAGGCTACTAAGCTTAGCCGGTGTACAGATGTAATACTCGCAGGCGGTCGCTTGATCGAGGAAGGAAACACCGGAGATTCCGGCGTTGGTCTGACCTAAGAGAGAAGGGAGGCCGTAAAAACGAATCTTTCTAGAAATTCCGGCGGTGGCGACGATGTTATCAGTCGGGTCAAACTCAATAGCTCCGATAACGTCGGAAGCGGAGGAGGAGGAGGAAGAGACGACGGTGGAAAGAGAAAGATCCCATTCGTATCTCGCTTCTTCTTTTTCTTCTTCTTCTTCCTGCTTCGGAGGGTGAAGAGTGTTCATATGAATGAAACACAGAGAACGGACTGTTGTTTCTGGGGGATTCGGACCAATTGAAAACCAATCCCATTTCAAAGGAATTTTTGATACATTATTATAGTATAATATTTATTTAATAGCTCGGTAAATAACTAAATATGGCTTATTTACCAATCCACGTATGATATTAATTTTATCCATTTGTATGTCATGTCGGAAAAGGTCCCACATAATTCTATTTCTGGCAAGAAAAATGTAAAAAATTCGTTGTCGTGGCTACGTATATAGCCAAACATGGAAATACTATTAATTGGTGGATTCGTACTTTCGTAGTAGGCGAATGGAATAAATTACTACTGTAGATATTGAATTGGGGTAACATTTCGACTATTATTATACTTCATTATTCATTAGATTAAGATTATTCGAAAATTACAATGATGTCTTTTTTGTCAACGATTGGTTTTACAAATGGTAGGCATCTATGATGTTAGTATTTATATTACTTTGTTGTTAGAAAATTTACAATTAATTCTGAATGTGACTGAAATAGACGTAGCATTTTCTTTTAGTCTTTATCGCATTTTTATAAATATTTTTACAGCACTTAATTGTATAGACATATATGCCACTTAACTTAACTCGGTACATTAGTTCGTTTCCCTTTTTCCTCTTTATTTTATTTTATTTTAACTAGCTTCCGAGTTCCGACCAAAAACGTAACGTTAGAGAATCATTAAAAAAAACACTACCCATAATTTGAAACTGTCATAATTTTGCTTTTGTCTTTCAAATGTGTTTGCTTTTGGACAGACCCACTTCTCGGATTTCCCCCACAAACAAATTCTGTTTAACATAAGTATTCGGTTTGTTTAACTGTCAAACATATGTTTCCAATAAATAGTGTCGTCATCATTTTTGGTTAGGTTGCTCGATTATAAATACATATATATTACTCCCTCTGTTCCTTAATAGTTGATGTTTAAGGAAAAATGTGTTTAGATGTATCTGGATGTATCTGGATGTGTTTTGAGTCCAGATACATCCAAATAATGTCCAGATGCATTTTTCCTTAAACATCAACTATTAAGGAACAGAGGGAGTATATTTAAGTATTTAACTATATAAATACGAAAGCCGATGCATATTTTATGTAAAGACACGGGACAGTGATAGCCTTCTTCTCAACTCATTGTGAATGTTTTACGGACTCATTTAGAAANTTTAAAAATTTTTTAAAAAAAAAAAAAAAAAAAAAAAAAAAAAAAAAAAAAAATTCTCAATTGCAAACTATAGAACTTAGTTTTCAGCACAGATCATGGGGGGTTAAAAGACAGATACGGTACTATCTTAGCATAAATTGGTGTACTACTAGGCGTCGATAAAGAATAGTCGGGGAAACAAATTTGAAAAGAGAAAAGGAAGAAAATGGTGGTAGGTTTTATTTTTATGCGTAAGAAAATCAAAATATTTTGTGGACAGAAAAGTGAGGAGGAGTCATACGTGTGTAAAGTACCACCTTTGGTCGTTGTCCTTCTTTTTATGGTCTCTTGATTACTTGTTAGCCTCACGTCTTCAAAACACTTGAGCTACATTCCTGGACCCACTCTACTCAAGGAATGGATTCGTTTTCGATTTAATGCCACTACATAACATATCTCCAAAAGCATTTATTAATATTTATATAGCTACCGAAAATATAAATTTCACCAACTATATAAAGCGAAAAGACAATCTAAACGGCCTGTTATAAAGTTATATGGTGACAGGAGGTGACTAAAAACTATACGAAAATTTGTTTGGTTATTAATAATTCAGGAAAAAAAATCATGAGGAGTAAAAATCACAAAATTACGAACGATAATGTTTTTCCTTAATGGCAAAACATTTTCTTCTTTACACCTTTTTTTGTTTTTTTAATAAACTCGCTTTTCCTTTACAAAATGGACTTATGTGATGACTAAACTAGCTTCGTCATACATCTTATTGTGCTTGTTTTTCCCCTTTTTTCTTCCACGAGCTAATAACGTATATAATTATAACCTCATATATAAACAATTATTGACTAACTCCTCTTTTTTTTTGGGTATGAACATTGACCGACTCCTTTGTCATTTAAATCCATCTTTTCTGGTCTTTCTTCCGGTTTCTTGCCTTCGCTACTCGAAGTAACATCCTGGACTCTCACTGCGGGAACTTCCTCACCCGTCTCTGTAGAAGGATCTTTGTCTGCATCGGTTTTTGGTACAGAACCTTGTTCTTGATCTGGCACCACAACGTCCTTCTTCTGTATGGTTCCGACTCTTACATACTTGCTCATGAACTTGTACTCCCAGTCTTGCAATGCATCCAGCTCAAATGGACCGAGACTCGAACCCGATATATCTCCTGTTAAGCGCATTTCCTCAAAAGACATCTTTGCCATAGCTCGGCTTGCGTCTTTGCCTGCAAACAGAGAAAATGGCTCACCTGGTCTATAGAACATTCTGCAAAAAGAGGACAGATGTGAGTCTGACCAACCAGCAAGATTTTTAGATTTTTGTTACATGAATGATCAAGAATACCGTATTCTATATGCATATTTGTACGGCAAAGTCAAGCATCGTAAAAGACTGCTCTTAAGACTAATAGGAAACCAGGAACGGAGCTAAATTGCAGCAAACACAACGTTACATATGGAAAGGGACCAGTACAGTAACCTATTGCTTTCTTCAAGAAAAGAACACAGCACTCTCTGCTTGTTCCAGAGAAATTACAATGAAATTCAGTGCAAAAGTTTTATGTTTTTTTTTATGTTATCATCAATACTGGAAGGGAACATAAGCTCAAGGGAAAAGGGAGAAGGAAAAAGGAAGAAACTGATAAACAATATTACAAAAAATAAGATTTCCCATATAGATTAACAGCAAAATAGTTGATAAGATTTACCACACTAACACAATCTAGAAAGAGAACAGTAAGTATATTTCATAAATAGCATAATAATCGAATTTTGTAAAACGTAATTAGGTTGTCAACCAAAACCCCCTAAACATAACCTTCTCTTAGATTTGAGGTCTATATAGCAATTTAGCAATAATCTTCATTTGCCAAATATATTCAACACATGATTAACTAACTAGCCAGTCCCTAATATCGATAATAATTTGGATTAAAGAGTGAAGATTCTCTAAGTACCTGCTCTGAGTAACGTCTGGCGCTTAATCGCCATGAGAATAGGGGCTTCTTCGAATCAGAACTGTCGTACTGCTTGAGCTCCTCCTCGGCAATCTTCCCGATCGAACTGAACACGCAGCAGAGCTGCAGAAGAGGCTCCACCTACGTCTGTGTCTCAGCGGAAAACGGTGGGCGATCGTCGGGAGAGAGAAATAGCTACTACGGTGTAAAACGCCGCAGGAGAAAGGCCAGTGTAAGCCGTAATGGCTTCCTTAAGCGTCGCCCATAGTTGAAGTGACATGACGAAGGTTTAGAGAGAGAGAGATAGAGTGATGATGAATCTGGTCACTGGTTAGAGTCTCAGGCCCCAGTTTTCAGTCAAGTTGTTTCAGTAATCTCTCATTTAAAAAAAATTATTTTAAAGTCAAAAACCATCTCACTAAACAAATCGGAAATAATAACATAAATAAAGTAATGTAAATATAAATATTTGTTAATAGTTTTTAATGCTATGTATGCATGATTACGATCTAGAGAAAATGATTGTATAGTAAATTTTGAGAATCCACAGGGTGTATTCTATACAATACAGTACATCTTATATATATGGAAAAAATGTTTTGGTGATTTATTCTAATGTTACTTCAAATGCCATGTTTCCTATATACTTAAATCTACAAAATACAGTATATCTTATATGAAAAAAAAAGTTTTGGTGATAAAGTATCTACATGTTACTTTCACATCCCAACTTTCCTATTTGCTTGGATTAGGTGATTTTCGGATCGGACCAGTCCAATTCACAACTCCAAAATACAGTTAAAAAAAAAAAAAAAAATTCACCAACAAAACATTGAAATATGAAAATTTTAATTTGCTTCATTCATGTTCTTATTAGTGATAAATGTGTATAGGAGATAAATTGTTATGGGAAGACAAGAGGTCAGGCCCTCTTAGTTGTATATATATCTTTTACGATGTCAATAAGAAGACAGAGTCATCCCAATATATTTCAGTTCTTAAATCTGGAACGGGGGCTGTGACTGAGAGAAACAACATACGAAGCCATCATCACCAGACTTAGAAAACACAAAACCCCTACAGATAAGGTACCTTGAAAAGGAAGAAACATGCGAATAATCCCCAAAAGGCAAATTAAAAAGATAGCACAACAATTTAGAGATGAAGAGAGGTGACTTCATCTGCTTTCCACATCCCTTCCTCACACTTATACCACCTCAACATCCCTTCATCTTCACACGCCCTCCTACACATGACGCAAGTCTGGGGGGAATAACAACTCATAACCCGCTTCAGCTTCGAGGCCTTCTCCAGTATTGTGCTCCAATCAGGAAACGTTTCCTCCGGCACCAAGATGTAGCAATGACAAACATTGAGAACCTCGAGGCCTTTCATTTCATCGAGGATTTTTAGGAGCGCATCTTGGTGTATGCTGTTGCATCTGAGGCTGAGGACTTTCACCTGCGGGAGGAACTTCACGAGGTTCTCCACGAAGCAGAGATCGATGGTACCCATTACCTTGAGCTCTCTTAGTTTCGTACAGTTCTTTTTGATCGACGCAAATACCTTCTCTGGCTCCATCATGCTTGGCATTGTTAGTGATTCCAGATTCTTGAAGTAGCGTATTGCACCACATAGAATTGTCTGCTTGATCCTATTCCAAGATGGTAGCACCAAGCGTCTCAAGTTTGGACACCTTCAACAACAAAAAGATTTGATTGGTTAAAATATGTATTGGGATGAGACTTTTGCCCATCCCTAATTCAAACTATTAAGATAGCTCTTAACTAGAAGCNAAAGGGGGAAAAAAAAAAAAAAAAAAAAAAAAAAAACATAATATTGAAAACTACATTTACCTTTGAGCAATGTCAGTGATCATGTCAGCAGTCGGATACAAGTTGTGATGGAATATCAAGATACTTGTGTTTTTATGGCTATGCCTCATGCAGAAATCCAAGATCCGTTTCAGTTCCTCATCAGAGCTGCGGTCCACATACACAAATGGCACAACTGGGATTTTGATGAAAGTGGATTTCATGCTCGATAGATCGAGTGTTTTCCACATCATGGGATCGGAGAAAGCCGCACGCCATCCTCTACAAACGCAAGCTAATCCAGAAGTCGTCAGCTCAGGGAGGCGATAACATTTCTGAAAAATCCTCACTAGGACGTCAGTGTCCAAGTTTTGCCATCCAGTGAATGCATTTTTATGGCCCCCATCGATTGTCGGGAGCTTCAAGAGAGATTCTCCTTCTTGAGGCAACATCTTCAGAACTCCTAAACAACCAAAAGAAATAGTTAGCCCAATATCTTTTTTTTTTTTTGTTTTTTTTTTTTTGAGACTAAGGAAGGCATATTTATCTCAAATTAAAGATGAAAACAAGCATTAATTCCCAATGATATCGAACATCTAGTTAAGTGTTTTCTTAAAGGGTCTTAATTGTGACACGAATCAAATCTCCAACCAAATAGATTTTGACGAATCTAATCAGACACACAAAGAGATCTACCGGCATAGTGGTAAATTAACAACCTAAACCTAAGCAGATTTCATTACAAGAGATGCAAAGAATTCTAGCAACTCATAGAAAGCTAAGATCGTAAAAAAACACCCCGAGATTCTCGTGATGGATTGCGAACAGAAGAAACCTTACATACATCTCGAACTCTTACTGCTAAAACACACAAGAAAGGAAGAGAGTAAAAGACATAACGAGGAGGAAGAACCTTGGAGGAGAACTTGGTGGCTGTTGACTGTTGTCTGAATGAAACGTACGTTACGCCTAGCTTTTATGTCGAAATGGAAGGGCTCAGGGACGTCTGATTAGTGATTACAATACCTATTTTGATTGGTCCTGCCCACCAATAGAAATGAAGCAAAATATGACGATTTTATCTTCTTTATCTTATCAACAGTAATCATCTGGTTACAAATCAATGTAATATGTACAACATATTAATAGTTTCTCACTTTTATGAATTAAAAAGTTGAAATACCATTTTTTCTTGTAAAAAACGTATTTGAATCATAGTTATTTATTTTAACTTTCAGTTAAAAATCAGTATTTGGTTAACTTTTATACATAATATTAAATTATTATTAATAATATATGCTATGATATTTTGGATGAAAGGTTGATTGGGAAGAACAATAACTTTGGGAATATCAAAACTACAACATTTAACCAAAAAATGTTGAAACAATGGAATTATTTCTTTAATCTGGCGAGGCCTGTGATTGAGAGAAACAGCAGAAGCAACAATTGTAACGGACAAGTATCTGTATATGCCAGTCTACATAATACACATACAACAAAGCCACCCACACAACAGACTAGAAAATCACAAAAATACAAAAAAAGAAGACCTAAAAGTAAGGTACCTTCCATAGCAAGAAATGTATAAATAAATGCCAAAAGACATGCAAAAGAGAGTACGATTTAGAGATGAAGGGAGGCTATCTCGTCTGCTTTCCACAGCCCTTCCTCGTACTTATACCACCTCATGACCCCTTCATCCTCATACGTCCTCTGGCACATGACACAAGTCTTGTGCTCCATACAAGTCACAAACCGCTTCAGCTTCGACGCCTTCTCCATTATCGTCTCGTCAAGCTCCCTCACAATCACCGTCCCGTTTCTCGTGTCCACGAGGTAAGAATGAGAAATGTTGAGAACCTCGAGGCTTTTTAGGTCATCCAAGATCTTCATGAGGGCAT
This sequence comes from Noccaea bulbosa, assembly GCA_900406535.1. Lineage (NCBI taxonomy): Eukaryota > Viridiplantae > Streptophyta > Magnoliopsida > Brassicales > Brassicaceae > Noccaea > Noccaea bulbosa. The sequence goes on along the minus strand of OVBJ01000553.1, from coordinate 31,745 downwards.
CTCGGTTTATGGCAGTGCATCTGAGGCTGAGGACTTTGAGGTTCCGGAGGGACCTCACGAGGTTCTCGACGAAGTCGACCTTGATGGGACCCATTACCTTGAGCTCCCGGAAGTTCTTGCAGTGCAGGGCGATTGATGAAAAGACAAATTCCGGGTGTGGGACGGTTGGCATTGTCAGCGATTCTAGGTTCTCACAGAACTGTATGGCATTGAATATAAACTCCTGCTTTAGTCTGTTCCAGGCTGGTAGCACTAAGCGCCTCAAGTTAGGACACCTTCAAAATTTTGAGTAGAGCAAATTGAAGAGGAGAGGTAAAACAAAAAGTTGGCAGTGGAATTAGTATTTGTTTGAAGATATGATAGTCAGAATTGAGTAAATATACCTTTGAACGATGAAAGCTACCATGTCATCATTGAGAAACAAGTTGAAATGGAAAATCAAGGTCCTTGTGTTTCCTTTGCTAAGACTCATGGAGAGTTTCAAGATCCGAGTCACTTCCTGATCAGAGCGGGTGCCTACAAACACATATGGAGCAACTGGGATTTCGATGAAAGCAGATTTCATGTGCGACAGATCGAGTGTGTTCCACAGAATGGGATCGCAGCAAGCCACACGCCATCCTCCACAGACATGAGCTACTCCAGAAGTCATCAACTCATGGCGGCTAAAATACTTCTTGAAAATCCTCACTAAGATGTCAGCGTCCAACTTCTCCCATCTGATCTTGACAAGTTTTTTACGGTTTTCTTCAGCCATTGTAGATAGCTTTCAAGAGAGAGATTTTTGTTATAAAATCTTCACAACCCCTAAACAATTAGCAGAAGAAATAGTTAAAAGGTATAGCAAATCAAAGAATCATAAAGATGAAATTTCAAAAAAAATTCAGAATGTACAACCAACCAATGTTCCCAGATATATAATTTCTATCATGTACACAAACAAGTGTAGATTTAAATATGAATGGACAGTAAGTCACGCAAAATAAGGACATTTCATATGAATATGTTTGAACAATATTTTATTCGTCATGCAATCTTCACAAGGCATAACGTAATTCCCAATAATAAAATTATAAAACCCAACAACGGCAGGAATAGGAAAATCATGAAAACAGGCATTCCCAGTAATAAAACCTAATTGCTAAGGGATTCGATAGACTAAATCTGCATAGTTTTCAGTTTTCACATTCGTGATTCGAAGGACACAATCTCAAACCCTAATTGACTCCCACAAAAAAAAAAAGAAAAAAAAAAAAAAACAAATCTCTAATATTTGTGATGAATCTAATCAGAAACACTAAGTGATCAATGAAAAACAAATTAAGCCAATTTTCATATTAAGAAACGCAGAGAGTTTCGAGCACGTCTTCATAAAAACCCTCGAGATTAACTCTCGTACGAAACCGTTATGGCGTTATCCGACAACGTTGACAGAGAGTTAACTTTCTCTCGTTTTCCAACAGCGTACGTAATGAATTTAACAAAAATCTTATTAACCAGTCATGGATCTCGCAATCTAACAAGTAATAAGCAAGGAAAAGATTAAAGCCATACCCTGAAACGACGAGGAAGAAGCTTGGTCATTTGACGAGTGAAGAAGTTGGTGGCGACTCTTGTCAGAAGATACGTTTATATAGACATGGTCATGAAAATAAGGGCACCTGGTCTGATTTTCTTACCTCTTTTGATTGATTCTAGCTGTAGCCAATAANAAAAAAAAAAAAAAAAAAAAAAAAACGATATTTTTTTTTTTTTTTTTTTTTTTGAATCTTATCAACAATATTTTTCTCTTGTTTTATAACCCCAAAAAAAAAAATATATATATATATATAGTCTACTTTCTAGTCAAATGTATTTTTTTTATTTTGGTCAAACACATTTCGTATACTTCAAATCAATTTCTTCTTTCCTAAAATCGAAACTGCTTTAAACAAAAAAACTTGAAAAAGGTAATTTTCTTTGCCTTTGGGTGTTTAATATAGATGGATATTCTCGCACAAATTGGAATCAGAAATAATAATTTGTGAAATTGAAAATTAATACTGGGGTAAGAAGAAAGGGTAATACTCTTAAGGCATATATGGCTTTGAAGCTAGCTTTGTCTTGAATTTTACAACTCCACTCTTTTGGTAAATGAGTTCGTGCATATATGACTGCCAAAATCCAATTTGGAGCAAAACGAAGGCATGATTCTATACAAATGTGGATTGAGAAATGATTAATGTGTCTTGAGTTTTCTTTTGAGCTCTTATGGATGCAGCCTTGGCAGCAACTTTATCTACAATTACTTATCCAAAATACAAAATAAATGCACCTTTAAAATAATTTATTGTTGATGAGAAATATGCCTTGACAATAGGTTTTGAAAAGCTAAATTGAATGGTGCGATACATCACAACATCATTGAAGAAGAAAAGGTAAGCGAATAAACGGCAAATCCAACTTAACAATTTTAAGTTCTAAACATGCTCTTTAGTCAAAAGCCACACCCCACAGCGTCTTGGAGAAAGCCACATGCCATTTTCTACAGATAACAGCTAATCCAGAAGCCCTTAACTCAGGGAGGCTATAACATTTCTGAAAAATCTTCACTAAGATGTCAGTGTCCAAGTTTTCCCATCCAGTGGATGCATTTTCACGGCCTTCATCGATCCTACGGAGCTTCAAGAGAGAGTCTCCTTGTTGGGGTAACATCTTCAGAAACAACCAGAAAAAATAGTTAGCCACATCTTTTTTTTTTTTTTTTTTTTTTTTTTTTTTTTTTTTTGAAGGCATATCTATCTCAAAAGACGAAAACAAGCACTAATTCTCAGTGATATCGAACAGCTAATTAATTGTTGTCTTAAAGGGTCCTAATTGTGACACGAATCAAAAAATATCCAACCAAATAGATTTTGACGAATCTAATCACACACACGAAGAGATCCACCGGCATAGAGGTAATTGGTAAACAACCTAATCTACCGCCAGATTTCATTACAAGAGATGCAAAGAATTCGAGCAACTCCTAGAAAGCTAAGATCGTAAAAAAACACCCCGAGATTCTCGTGATGGATTGCGAACAGAAGAAACCTTACATAGATCTCGAACTCTTACTGCTAAAACACACAAGAAAGGAAGAGAGTAAAAGACATAACGAGGAGGAACAACCTTGGAGGAGAACTTGGTGGCTGATGACTCTTGTCTGAATGAAACTTATGTTACGTTTACCTTTTATATTGAAATGGAAGGGCTCAGGTCTGATTTTCATACCTCTTTTGTTTGATTCGGTAACCAATAGAAATCAAGTAAATAAAACGATCTTATCTCCTTTTTTTTTTATATCTTATCAACAATAATCATCTTATTTTTAACACCAAAAAAAAAAAAAATTCAACTACAAGTTTCTAGTCAATTGTATTTTTCATGAATTTGGCAAACACATTTCGTATACTTCAAATCAATTTCTTCTTTCCTAAAGCTGAAAAAAGTACTTTTCTTTACCTTTGGGTTTTTTTTTTTTTTTAAACTAGATCTCACTAGATGGATATTCTCGCACAAATTTGAATCACAGACAATTATTTTGTAAATTGAAAATTAATATTGGGCTTGCACATATGTATCAGCTTCCATATCACGTTTAGAATAAAAAAGTTTCCCCTTCACGAACAAGTCTAGCTAGAGTAATCATCAACTCTAAGTTTCTAGTAGATGATGTAAGAGCGCGCGCGCTCTTTCACATTTGAGCAGCATCAGACTTTTAGATCCTTACGGACAAGAAGCTCCAATGGTGTCATACCTTCATACCTCCATAATTTAGAAGAAAGGGTGATACTCTTTAGGCTGATACTCTTTAGGCATATATATGGCTTTGAAGCTAACTGTCTTGAATTTTACAACTCCACATTTTTGGTAAATGAGTTCATGCCTAGGAAACATGCATATATGATTGTCATGAAATTCCAATTTGGAGCAAAACGAAGGCATGATTCTACACAAATGTGGATTGAGAAAGGAGATAAGTGTGAGTAATGAGTTCATATATGCATGCATGCCTTTGTTTAGAATGTGTAGAATCAAATTAGTTCATGAGTAATGAGTAATGTGGATTGAACGGGATTATCAAATCATTCAATTATATTTCTTATAATAACATAGAGTTTGAGATGGATTTATTTGAGTCGAAAAAATAAAAATGAAAAAGATATTGGATTTCTGAATTTTAACACCTTTTAATTATTTTTAGTTAACGTATTGGATTTATGTCATTTACAATAACTTTTTAAGTAGTATAATGCTTAGAAATTTTCAAAAAATAAATAAATATCTTAGTTCCATTTCCAGATCCTCACTTAGCTTCTAGTTCCATGCAGATGTGTTGTCGATATCCTGCTCAATATTCTGCTACACTACTTGGTATTGAGTCATCCGACGGAGACAGCGACACCAAGCGACGAAATTGACAGTGTTCACTACTATGATTTCCAAATCCGTATGCATCTTAATTTTCCCATGATTGATAGGGTTTCCAAATCTTTACCCTAAGTGATTTATCTAATCGTTGATGGTTGAGGAAGGTATTATCTCTAGTTTCAGGAAATTCTCCCTTAATTTGCAAAGTATTCCTATTTGGAAATAGTCAGCGCATCAATAACATGCATAGCTATATCACATTCTTGATTCGAAGGACACAATCTCAAACATTCTATTCCCAAACATTTTGATTGTGTAACCAACAGAAATTAAGTAAACAAAACTGTTTTATCTTCTTTAACCAAAAATATATTCATCCAGTTTCTAATTAGTTGTGTTTTTCATTTTGGTGAAACACGTTTCGGGAATAATTCTAATCAATATTTTCTTCTTTTATGAAATCAAAACAGTTGAAACACAGAGAGGTTCCGTTTTTGATTAGATACAATACAAACCACTGATAGAAACTAAACCGGAATCTCTAACCCGAATGAGACTGAAAAGAAGTGGAGCTAACACTTGAGCCACGACCAGTGCTGAGCTTAAGAGCCTCCAAAGCCTTTTGAATCTCCATGTTCATTGCACTGTCAACGCTTCCCGAAGACAGTTTCTTGTGAGCTTTCTGGAGATGAAGCTTCAGAGAACTGCTGCTTAGACCCGCGTTCTTGCCACAAACCGGACACACTTTCATCGTCGGTTTCCTCTGTCTCCACTCCATTGACACCTTCCCGTGACATTTCTTGTCGAGGTTAAGTAAGATCCTGGCAAATCCGTCGTTTGGTTGAGCTCGTCTATGAACTTTTCTTAGTTTTCCCCATGCTTCTAAAAGTGTAAGGTTCCTGTTCATTGGTCCCATCAGTACAGCAAACGAGAAAAAGAATTGGAGATCTCTTGTTAATAGTTCCAAGAAACTTACTTTCGGAGCATTAGGTAAGCGAGCACTACGGTTGCACTTCTACTCCGACCTTCGAAGCAATGAACTAAAATCTTGCCGCCAGTTTCTTCCCCATGGTTGATGAAATCGAGAGCTTCTTGAAAGATGGTCTCGATCTTTGCGTCTTCGTCGTCAGTTATCTGGTCCAAAGGAAGAGAACTCTCATCAGTCATCTCTATAGATGCGATTCTTTACCATAGACAAGAGACAAATGAGAAAGGTTCACTTACTGAGAAATTTTGGTACTGGAAGAGATCAGGGTATTGAGTATCCGATTGCCCGATTTCATTTGCGCACAAACAAAGAATATGAGTAATACCTAAATGCTGAAGAGTGTAAACGGACCTTGCAGCCAATCCTCCTCCAATAAAAAGATTATCTTGTATCATTGATGGTTTCTCTGTATTAGCAGCTTTGCAAATTAATGATATCCTCTCAAGAATATGCTCAAGTCTTACCTGTTATGATGGAGAATCCAAGCAAGAGAAAAATGTTTGAGAGCAGATGCCAAAAAAGTATACATGAACAGGTCAAAGGGAAAAAAAAAAAAAAAAAAACCCTCATAATACCTTTAGCTCATAAGCATCAGTGCAACTGTTATTATCACTTCCCTCAAAGAACCCAGTGTTGAAACCATTCTCTTGGCAGAGTTTCATAACTTCATTCCTCAGTGTTTCATTCCACTGGTCTAATTCTTTATTAGACTCTGCATCAATCTGGACATACCATGGAAAGAATCAGATTAAAGGAGAACAAAAGTGATCAAAGCCTGAAGCGACAAACCTTTGCAAATTTATGAAAGTCTTTGAGCTTTGCTGCCAAACGCTGACTGCTAAGAGATTCACCACCACCTCTACTGTATCTTCCGTGCCAACTTTCCCGCGACTTAGGCGAAGAAGCGTCTGAGCTTTCTTTGTTATCAGAATTTGGTGTCCTAGGAACTGATTTGTTGTGCATATCCGACTCACTGTGTTCAGAGCTGTTATCACTAGGCACCCGATCTTTCGAAGGAGATGTATAATGATTCACCTCGTGCAGAGAAGTTTGCGATGGCGATTCAGGAACAGCAAAGTCTTCTCTGTCGAAATCTGAACACATTGTTTTGTCCATCATACTGAAAAATGCTCTTAGCAACCCATCAAGTTTCTGATGAAGTGTGACGAGGAAGATGTGAACATCTTGTAAATCCCTCAGACCAGCTCGGAAACCGTTGCGAAACTCACGTACTACAGGCGTTACTACATTCGATCGAACAGCAACGGATGTCTCTTCACCATCTTCTGCCTGAGGATATCCTAAACTTCCTTCTGTTATTTCATATAACAGATTTGAAGAATACTGGCTACTATTGAGAAGCAGCTCAACTAATCTTGGATAGATTTCTTGGTCGCTTGCCCGTTTTCCGGCAGGAGGACGACGTGGAACACCCGAGTCTATGGTAACAATGTGAAAATCAGGAGCTACTGATCCATCAGACATTGGACTCATAAAGCCAGTGTCATAAGATCTAGGAGATTCAGTTATATCAGAGAAATCAGACGACTGTGAGACCAACCTTTGATCACTGACGCTCAATCTTGATCTGCTATCAACGGAAGAAGCTCTTCTTTCCTTTTGAATGGATCTGTAGTCTCTCGGATGGTACCGTTTGATGGCGGAATCAAAAGCTTCTTCAAATGAGCATTCTAGATGTTTTGTAGTTGATGACACAACTCTGTCGGTTAATAACAGATTTGCCGGGTTGCCACGCCATCTCAGCTGACGACAAGGTAGTCTGTCTTCGTTCCGTATCACAAGATCTAACACCAAGATTCTCCCTAACGCAGCAGCAGCTCTCTCTGCTTTCTCTTCGGTTTCGAAACTACTCATGCTCTCCAGCAATGGAGGTCCATGAACATAACTGCCATCCACAAATTGAGAAATGCAATGCTTAGAAGAGGGAGATATTAGACAAACATTCACATATTCACAATTGTAAATTGTAAATTTCAAAGAGTGTGGCATAAGGTTGTCCTTTTAGGCAAGACTAGATTTCTTTCAACTATTGCTGTTGAATTTTTATCCAATAAAATGATTCCACCACATATTTATGATATAGGAATTGGTTTGTTTTATATTTCCTTCTAATAACATAAAAGAAAGGATCAACAGCTGTCAATAGATGTTGTTGCTGGTGGAAAGAAAGTGATAAAGAAGAAAGATTGAACATCTTGGGGTTTCACCTCATAAGGAGAAGACAACGACTGAGCTCAAGAGCTTCCAGAAGCTCTGAACAAGTGACTTCACCAACCTCGTCTCCCTCGGAAGCCGCTTTAGCTTGTGCTTTCTCAGTTGCTTCTTTGATCAGAGTCCACTCAGGATTACAGCTGTGAATCACTCTAGCCTGTCACATGATGATTACTCGTTAACGAAGAAGAGCCGTAAAAAAGGTGAAGTGAGCGAATCATTTCTGAAGCACCTGCGGAATCTGCACCCCTAGCCACCTGGCAAACTCATAACCTAGACGCTCTGATTGCGTGGCCATCCTTGATGATGAGAATTTGATAACTGCTGCTGCTTCTTCCTTTCGAGAAGCATCTTCAGAGCTGGAATGATTGAACAGGGCAAAGAAAACAACTCCCCCAGAATTCACAGTAACCTGTGAATGAAAACAATAACAAACAAAGCAGATTAATACATAAAGAAACTCATCAAGAAAGATCTCTGAACAAAAAATAATGTCAAAAGATATATATATATACCTCAAGGGGTTTAGTCTGGTCCTCTTCAGAAAGATCGGTGCTACTACTATGTTCAGTATGGTGAAGAGAAGAGAGCACGCTCCATGAGAAACAGCTGGAATCAATATCCACAATCGAAGCTTTGCCAAGCCTTTCCCACAAACTGATTTCTGAAGTTTCTTTGCTCGGTGGGCTTTTTGGATCAGCATTCCTCTCTCCTGCACTGGATCATACTTCTGTTAACAACCAAAAAGTGAAGAAGAAAGGTCCTAATTTGGAAACTTTGTTCGCTAGCTTAGCTAGCACACAAGCATTCATTAACCTGGTGACCATATCATCGATGCGGTGGAGGCGGTGAGGGAAGCCAGAGGATCCGTAAGTGGCACTCCGTTTACGAACTAAGTCCAACCATTGGGTAAACCGATAAGCTGGACCAGCTGCTATGTCTCCTAACATGTACAATACCTGCAAAATTCCAAACATTTCACCATTTTTTTTTAAGCGAAATATTGAACAAGACACTAAACATAAGAACAGAATCGAGGATCGGAGAAATTTACACGAGAAGTGACGGTGAGAGGAAGAGGAGACTCGTGCTCGTCGTGGCCAAGGTCGAGATATTTCTCCTCGTCTTTGTCCTGTGATATCACCATAATATCAGATCTCTCAAATCGGAGAAAGGGAAAAATCAAAATCTGGCTTTGCAGGGAGAGAGAGAGAGAGAGAGAGAGTAAAGTAAAATGTGGGTGTAATGATTGGTAGCAAAAGGTGGGGGTGGTGCCGTGGTGATGATGATAGATTACTAAATTTGGGGTAAATGAAATGAAGGAAGATTTGGGGAAAATAATAATTACCTGAGAAAATGTTTGATCTCGCTTCTTCTCAGCTTCCGCCATTGGAAAGAAAAAAAAGCTTTTTTTTTTTAATTTTGGATGTTTTTTTCTTCAAATATCAGAGAGGAAGTCGCATATCATATAAATTACTTCCCGGAGGAAGAAGAAAGAGGACGGGTATTTAAAAATTAAAAGGACCCTGATCGTTTCTTTAAGTTTTCATAAAACCCCTCTAATTTTATAGATTCAAATAAGACCAATTATCAATTAGTGCGTAAAATAAAGTACATTTAAAATCAAGATAAGAAGAAGAATAATTAATCGAAAGTTCAGTGTTTAATTTGTAACATGTCCTTAATTAGAGTGATAATTTTTAATAAAAACAAATAATTTGTAACTATAATTAGATTAGACATAGTAGGGTTTTCTTTTCTTCTAGCCTACAAGTTTACCATTCTGTTCCAGCCACCGACTGGCTTCTTCGTTCTTCGTTCTTCGTTCTTCGTTCTCCTCTCTCTTACATTCTCAGACTCGGCCACTGAATTGCTTTTCGATTTCATCTCCAGCAATCTATCCCCTCCGATAAAACTAATCTCGAGGTAAATTGAATCTTGTTTGTGTGGGATATCATACTTTTATCAATCTGATAAAAGTTGGCGTTTTTCAGGGGGAAATATCATGAGTAAACGAAAACTTCCAGAGCCGAAATCATCGGCGGGTGGTGGAAAAGAGGACGAGAAGAAGATCCTGGATCTGATTCTGAGCAAGGAAGGCATGGGAGCAACTATGTTCGAGCTGAGAACAGCGACAGGAATCCAACAGGCTCTCGTCGCTCGAGCAGTCAAATCTCTCAAAACGAGCAGACTCATCAAAGAGGTTGCCAACATGAACAACAAAGGGTACAAACACATTCTCGGAGTCAAATTTGAGCCTTGCAAGGAGCTTACGGGCGGGGATTGGTACATTGATGGGAGGCTTGACTTGGCCAAAATCCAAGATCTCAAAAATATCTGTGTCAAGATTCTGGAGAGGTGCAAAAGAAAGGTCGCTACGTTTGATCTGATTGCTACTTATTTCGAAAAGGCCGGGGACCAGTTGAGCAGAGAGCAGACAAAGGAGATACTCAAGAACTTGGTTTTGGATAATACCATCATGGAGGTGAAGAGCACTGGGATGAACGAGTTTTCCGGTACTAGAATCGGTGAAATTTGCTACAAACTCACCGGTAAAAATGCCGGCGGTGGTGAAGCGAGAGCTGGAGCTTTTGCTTCGATTCCTTGCGGGGCTTGTCCTCATATTGGACTATGCACACCCGGCGGGGTTATCTCCCCCAAGACATGTGTTTATTTCCAGAAATGGTTAGACTTTTAGCTTCTTTTTTGTATTTTTGAGATTTTACAATACAATAAGCGATGATGTTTTGTTTCTTCCAAAACCTATAAATTAGCATCGAGGTTTTGATTTGAGAGAGTAGAGGTAGAGGAAGAAGATGGAAGATGCTGATCGGGTTCTTTCCGGCAAGCTTCCCACAGTTGTTGCTCTATTCCTAGTTTCCTTAGCTCTAACATACCACGCTCCACTGTAGAAAGAACAAGTTTTAGACTTGAATGTGCGATGTTAGGAATCAGGACTAGGACAAAAGGGGAAGCTTATCACCGTCAATGGCGTCATGAGAAGTTGGAGATTGTCCGTCACTACGGCTGATCCAAAACTGGAGACGTTCATCAGCAATGTCTTGTTCCACGCCGTGCAACTTGGCTCTACCCCAGAAGTACGTCAGCCACGCCTGCAAATAGCATTGGCTCTCATCAAACATAAAGCACATTATAGCAAATAGATACCCGTCTCTTGTAACTGATGAACAATGAAACCAGAGTACCTGCTTAAAGGCAACATCTTCTTGTTCCCCTTCTTTTAGTTCTGCATTTGAAGAAACATGGTAAGAATGTCTTGGAGTCTTTCATTATGCAGACAAGAATTTAGTTGAAAGGCCAAAAAAAACTATCAGATAGATAGGAGGCACCGATGGCTGGTTTTCCAAGTGCCGTGTCAAAAATCCCGCCCGCCCAAGAGTTTACAGAGTTCTTTATTTCTTTTTTTATTGAATCAATCACAGATGAACATAAAAGTTTGTAGCGGATGATAAAACCTTAAACAACCCACAAGGCCATTGTATCTTAAAGATTAGGGAGACTTTTTCTCTCACCGTATGCCTCTACAAATCTGAGTTCTCCATGCCCTCTGGAATCTGTAAGATGAGGAGAAAACAAAACCTTACTGCACAAGGAAAGGGGCACATATTTTGTCAATGTGTATACATTACCTTGACGAGCCAAACCCGGTGTTCTCTTCTGGGCGAATGCAAGCATAACAGCATCCGCAACCTAAATTTCATTTGTGATGTTAGAACATGCAAAAATGTAATTGGAGGAGATCACACACAAGGGTAGTTACCTTTAAGGACGCTAGCTCTCTCAAACCCATCTCCACTGAAAGCATACTTTCGATATTTCCTTCTCCAGTTAGCTCGCTTAGAAATCTATCAGTCTGGCTCTCATCACTCTCACCTGTTAAATTTCCAAAGACTGGTGAATATAGATGATGCAAAATATAACAGTATACAACTAACTTCTAGACTAGCCTTGATCACGAGACGACTCTTTGGCCTTTTGTGCTGCAGATATGACCAGCTCAAATGGAAGAGGAGCCAAAGCCGACCAAATTTCATGCCTGGATGCTGCTATGTCAGCACAAATGCCTACACACGGAAGCCACAAGAAAAGCAAATACCTAACTAAGAATTTTAATGAATAAAACTTTCCTCACTCATTCAGTGAATCACTTACCATGCTCCACTGCCAAACCCCAATATCGGGCAAGCCAGCATCTCTTCAAGGCTACTTCCTCCTACATTTATCGTTTTTTTTTTGTTGCACACACTTTAGAAATCTACAAACGTCAGATATAAATGAGACTTGATCAACATACCATTTCGTCCTGTGTTAAAACCATTCTTTGATTCATCGTACGAAGAGCCTTTGCTTCAGACTCTGCTTCTTGAAGCTGTTCTGTAGCTGTTGCAGCCTCATCCTTCATGATCTGAACATAATTAAAATACATAATCTCATTATGAAATTCTGGAAAGCACACATACTTATGAAACCGGAATGTCAGTATATTTTACCTGAAGTTGTGAATGGAGGGAAGCAATTTCCTCCTTTTTCTCATCTTTTTTCTCTTGAGCAGCCTTAAGAGCAACCTGTATCAGGTACCATTTCCCCAACCTCATTCAGTTGTATCTATAGAAAATACATATCTATGATGACTTAATGTGGCATCAGAGTAGTAGCAATATGTGAGCTCGGCCAAAGAAAGGATAAACAGATATTTTATTCCTCTACTAACCTCTCTTTGGCGCAATGCTGCTTCCTTCCTGAAGGCCAACACAATATATCATGAGCCACTTAGCTACTGTCATATGTTCTAAAGAAGGGGAAAAAAAAGAAAAAAAGCAAGAGAGGTCAGAGGCTCCCATGCACCTGGTTACCAATTTGGCCTCCAGAGACACTCCTTGTACAAGAGAAGCAACCTTGTGGAAACAAGAAACGAAAAGAAAAAAAATTTCAAGAGATGCCAACACCTATATGAAAGAGATGTACTAGTAATGACAAAGTGGATGATCAAAACCTGTTTCTCCAGCTCCCTAACCCTGGCTTCTGCTTCCTCACGTTTTCCTTCGGCACCGTGAAGCTGCAATCCAGAACAATTGTTATATATATGAATGACAGAGGAGGAGAGCTTATTATTTACAAAAAAAAAAAAGATTCCAATGACAAGACACCGAACCTTGTCCAAAACATTCTCATTCTCCTCTTGTAGCATATCCACCTGCGATTAACATAGAGTCAGCCTAAGTCATAATCTTCTGACATTTGTGTATTAATTTTCTCATTCTCCTCTTGTTAATTAATCCAGAGGTTAAAAGGCAATGTCCCACATACTTCATCACGAAGAAATGAAGCTTCCCGTTGATAACCTTTACCTCTCGAATCTACCAAGGGTAGATGATCACCAAAATATCTGAAAAAAAACGTTAAATCTATGGATTAAGGCACAGAGCAGCACAACATTATATTAAACAAATATCTTCTTCACCTTTGATCTCTGTCCTTAACTGGAAAATGATCACGTGGATGAATAGCCACCGAAGGAATCAAATTCGCCCTAGGCGGCATCCATGTTGGAGACGCACTCGGACCTCTGGATCTACCAAACGTCGATGGCCTTCCCGCCGATGACGAACGCACTGAACTCACTTGCTCCGTCGTGTTCCTGCCTATCTAATTGGGGGAAAAAAAATATGAGAAAGCAAAGAAGCCAAAAAATCAATCTCATAACCAAATGAAGTAAAAGCATGCACTTAAACAACGCAGATCGGGAATTTACCGCAGGTGACTGCGATCGATTTCGGCGAGAGAAGGGAACCGCCGCCGGTAAGTTAGTGGTTCCGTTGATGGCAGAAGAAGGAACTGCGAATTTGAATTCGTGATCTTCATCATCATCATCATATTCGGCGTTGTTTTTGTGCTGTAAGGCCATAACTTTAGCCAACCGTTGAGCCGCCTCCTTGGTGGCGACGTTCTGGGTCCGTCTGACGGTGGAGAGGCGACCAGGAGACATCGACGGCGACCTCGATTCCGTATTGTTAGATGATCGGCTCCATTGGCGGGCGTACACTGGGCTCCCGGCCCTCCTGAGATCCATATTAATCAAAATTCGTTCGCAGTATCAAAGCAAACGCAGGAGAGTGAGTAGATGATAGAAGAAGATTTTCTCATCCGGAAAGAAATTGTGGGGAGATTTGGTAGGGAAGCAAGCAGTTTAAAAAATGGTGAGACTATGAAAGCGACGCCGTTGAATTAGGAGAAGAACACATGCGTCATGCGATTACGAGATTTCCTCGAGGAGCGAATATGGGACCCAATAGTCAACTGTAAATGGATTTTATTGTTGTTATATTTTAAAAAAAAAAAAATTTAAATTCAAAGCCAGGTCCAATAGTCAATATAAAAATTAATAAATCGTTGACAAGCAAAGTATATATATATATTAAGAAATCAATTCAATAGTTGGCAAAATCTCTATCCTTTGGAGATCTTTTATATATTAAGAAATGTGTGCATATACGTACCAGACAACTAGATGTATTCTAACATGCATCACTTTTTTGAGTACACGATAAGTGATGTTCTAATTTAACACATACAAATCTTGTTACCTTTTGAACAAGAACAAAATAGATCTTGTTACCTACTTTAATTTCTAACTCTTTTCTAATCAATGAATTAATTCATCAAAATGGCTACATAACACAAAACTAAGATTTATCCGCAACAATGGCATCATAGTATGCATACCTTTTCAACAGGATAAAAACAAACAATTACGTTAAATTGTGTGTTTTTTTTTTTTTTTTTTTTTCTGGATTTCATAATAATTTAATGTCATTGTACTTATATATTTTTCCGACAGCTTACTATATTACTAAACTCCGACGAAATCTACTTTTGAATTGAAAGTTGACAGATTTTTTCTAAACTTTATTGGCATAGCCCTATATTTTACCACACAAATTTTAGGGATAAATACGTCAATTGCATATTTACCCACACGAAACGAACTAACCAACTCCGCGCGCGCCAAAGAGAATATTTGAAATGAAAAGCAAAAGATTCGTGTTATAACCAACTCTTACTTTCCCCAACAGACAAAACTCAACACGCAATTTCTTCCTCCCAACAAAGCCTTGAGTACCAAGCTTCTGATTAATTTATCATTCGTTTTCACTCCTCACAGACATTCACTAGGTTTAATGCCAAAACCTTAACCGATCCTAAGACGAGATTTCACAGTTCTTGAGATAACTCTAACGGAAAAATGGTATCGAACAAAACCCTCGCAAACACATGCCGGATCTCTGGAACATCCCCTGAATATAACAAAGCATAATCAATCTTGCTTCCTTGCTTCGTCTCAAATCCCATTTCTTTCTCTTCTTTTACACACTGAAAGATTCTGCCTGCTCTAAGGTATAACTGCAACGGTATAAACACCTGGAAAATAAATAAATAGTTAGGACATCAATTTCACACCTGTATTGTGGACATTTGTTTAAAGATTGTTTCAAGGACTTATTACCAAATCGGAATACGGTGCTTGAGGGTATGCTGCCATAGCTTTAGAGATAAAATACCCATCGGTCATCTGGTTTAAGGCATCTTTGATAGATGCATCAAGATCCATGACCTCATCCAACAGAGTTTGAAAGTCGGGAGTCTCCTCGGGTTCTACGAGCTCGAAGAAGCTTCTATCGTATGGCCTAGTGATCTCCTTTGTGATGTTCACAGCTTCCTGAATATCTCCACCGTTGTGAACAGCAAGGCTAAACGCAGCAACTACTAACGGACTTCGAGGTTCGTCAGCAAGTGCTTTGTGAAACGCCAAGGTTGCTATCCTGTAAGTTTAAAGATATTCTTTATATACCCTAAGAATGCGCAACTCGTAAGATATGATATGATATGATATGATATAAGATGAGGATCTTAACTTACCATAAGCTGCTGTGACAAGGTCTGTCAGGCGCTAACAATTTATCCAAATTAGCAAAGAGAGACTGCATGATAGAAAGAACTGTTCATTTTCAGTTTCTTGATTCGATGTTCTAAGAAACAAACACATCTAAGAGAGGCTTTTCTTTCTGACCAGAAGCATGTTAGTCTTTTTGTCACGTCTCTTGAAACCACTGCGCACAAGATATGCTGCCTGTGATATCAAAGTTAGATATTAACAATATGATGTAACAAAAAGACACAAGTGAAACCATGATTGAAACTTACCTGAATTGGTAGAATAATTTCTAGTATCCCAAATTTCCACAGCAATCTCAAAGAAGGTTCAGCTGATCCATAAGCTAACATGTAATTCATTTCCATCAAGATCCTTCCCTGAACATTTGAGGCAGAATCCTTCATAAACACGACATCTTTGGAGGATATATGCAGTAATGTAAGCCTACCTTGTCAAGTCTTTGTACTAAGAAAGAAAGGTTCTTAATAAAGTGAGCTGTTTCCTTGGAAATTCTGAAACCCAAACGTGCAGCAATTCTTATTGCACGAAGAATCCGAGCTGGAAACATCATAAATGATGAGTTTGATAAATTTTCACGATATATTAAATATTAGTATAGAAAAAAAATGAAAAACTTACCACAGTCTTGTTGAAAAGATGTGCCAGCATGAATCACTGTTCGAACCTGAGATTGGAGAAACACATTGAGAATAAATGTTGATATCACGAAAAGATTTTGTACGAAATAAGCGTCAAGGCAAATTAAAGTAGAATACATTCACACTTTAGCTTTTCTAATATCTTCTATTCCTCCCAGATAGTCATATATCACTTTGGCATATGGATCAAACATCAACCTGGGATAGGAAAAACAATGTCAACACACAAAGAGACGCAAAGTTTACAAAAGAGGGAGATGTCACACAAGATACCCATTAATTGTGAAATCGCGCTGCAAACAGTTATTCAACCGGATACAGTCCTCGTCACCATCTGAGCCACTGGATTCTCTTAATTCATTTCTCATGTTTCTCCGAGAATTATGTGCAGAGGTACTAAAACTCGAAACCTACTCGAAATCAAAGAAAGACAAAATAAAAAGAAGAAAAACAAAGAGAGTTAAGCAGCGAAACGCTCTTGCCTCTGGTTTTGCTATGTCAATATTGTAAACAAAAACAAACCTCTACTATATCATCCCCAACGTGTACATGACATATAGGAAACCTTCTTCCAACAATTTCACATCTTGAGAAAGTCCTAACCACCTAAACACGATCGATGCCAAAAAAAATGAAATCAGATTGGGTTGATGTAGACACTGAGAAGAAGAAGGAAAAAAAAAGACCAACCTCTCTAAGTTCGGCAGAAGTGATTATATCGAAGTCTCTTGGTATCCGCTTCAAAAAAAGATCCCTTACACAGCCTCCCACAAGGTAAACATCATGTCCTACAGATTACAAAAATAAGTTTTTTTTCCAATACCATTAGAAGATAGAAATGAATGAGAGTTTCGAAACTTAAAGAAATGTATGGAGTAAGGCTAAAGGTAGAAAAAGAATGAACCTTTGCTCTTAAAGCCATTAAGCACTTTTCTCGTGGGCTTTGCAATCATTGAACTGCTTATTCCAAGGTCCTTGGAATTCAACTGCTTCCACTCCCGATCCCCTTTGATACCATACCCTTCATATGCCCCAATCAACCAAAAACAAGCGAAATGATAAGTAACAAAATCGAAATAGTTGGAGCATTGTGCTGAAACTAACAATAAATTATATCTGCCTGACTTCACACAATCGAGTAGCAATAGAGTGAGAGCTAATTAGTCTCTACCAAAATGTTTGACATAATAGCTAAGCTGTAAAACTGAGTCTAGTCCTAACATTAACAATGAAAGTATGTATAAACCCAGAAAAATCATGGACGAAACTTACTTATCCCATCAGAAACCTTGTCTTGATGATCACCATCTGGCTCATCCATTTTCTCAATTGCAGCAGCAACAGTGTACAACCGAATCTGAGAGCAAGGAGAAACAAATAACGAATGAAAACATATAGCAGAAGTAGAACAGAATACATAATTGTTGTATCTGTTTTGTTCATATAAATAGATAGCTAAAAGAGCCACCTTCCATAAGCAGTGGTGCTGAAGAGAACGAACAGGGAAATAGGATCTGCAAGCGAAACCCACACTGGAAATCGCCATGGAATTTGAAAAGGCTCACCATTTCATCATGGGTTTTAAACTTTAAGCTACCTGTTTTACTGGATTTGTAAGTCGTAGCAGCGAGACTTGCAGAGAAGCTAGGGTTCTTACTTTCTGAGGATGAGGCCGTCAAGAGGTTTTGCGCCGGTACCACGCGCCCAAACGGCACTTAAATTTCGTGCCGTTTTAGTCTTACCCAGTAGAACATCTTGCCGTTCTTATGTGGTTATCCCACCATGCTTCCATTTTCGACTATATATTTGATTTCTCGCGTATAAAAAAAAAAACGACATTTAAACATGTCGCATAAATTAGTTTGTATAAAAATGTAATTATATTATTACAACTCATAAGAATATATCTCCAGAGATACGTGTCTCCTTTTAAATACATCTATTATTTTGTTGCATCTCTCTCTCTCTCTCCGACTTTCTTTCGGAGGACGATTCTCTCTCACACCTCACCCAATTTCTCCAGATAAACCTAATAAAAAGGGGGCAACAAATCCGTTTATCTTCTTCTTCTTCTTCTCGAATCTGCGCATGTTAGTAGGATATGGTTGCAGAGTGAGAAAGTGAGACGAACTTTACTCCTTCAATTCTCTGTCTAGCTGGCCATGGCGGAGTTGCAGCAGTTAGTGGAAGTTCACCAGAGCAACGGCGGTTATAACCCCATGGCGTTACCCTTGGCCGAAGCACCGGAAACATCCGCCGCCGTTTCAGCCGGCGTATCCGTCGGATCGAAACGACTGAGAAGACCGAGCGTTCGGTTAGGAGACATAGGCGGCGACCAGTACCAACACGCGGCGTACGATTCTCAGTTGCGTCGGCCGAAATGGAGGCCTGCGGGTAACAGAAAGGAGTCGAATCAGGGCGGGAAGTCTTCGTCGAGAACTCGAACCCTAACGAATTTGAGCTCCGGGTACGAGCACACCGGAACCCTAGACGGAGATCCGATTGCCGTCGGGACTTGGCGGGTCAATAAATGGGTTAAATCATCGGGCGTGGAGCCGACGACGACAGCAATGGCGAAGCGAGTCCGGTCGAATTGGTCGACGAAAATCGAAGAACCCAGGGACGGAATAGAGCAGGGGGATGAGAGATTCAGCGGAGGAGACGAGGAAGAAGATGATGACGAAGAATTGGAAGAAGGGTTTCGCGATTTCAGCAGAGAAGATTCAGAGAGTCCGATGAAAGAACAGACGCAGGAGAATCGGAACGAGAGGGAGGGGTTTGAGAAAAGGAGAAGGTACGAGAGTAGCAGCGGGATTAGGGAGGTTGAAGTTTCGGGAGATTGGCAGAGTGGAGGAAGAGGAAAAGAAGGAGTGAAAATATGGTTGCAGGAGTTAGGGTTAGGGAGATATTGGCCAATGTTCGAGATGCACGAAGTTGATGAAGAAGTGTTGCCATTGTTGACATTGGAGGATCTTAAGGATATGGGGATCAATGCTGTTGGATCCCGAAGGAAGATGTATTGTGCTATACAAAAACTCGGGAGAGAGTTCTCGTGAAGAGAGCAGAGTTTTTGGTCGGTTGAGTTGTGTTTTTTGGGTTTTATGACAGCCATGGCAATGTAAGCTGCAGTGTCTGAAGCTTTATCTTTGATGTTTTTTGTTTGAATGTAGCATTAATCAGACTAGTGTTAGTAGTTGTAGTAGTAGAGGAAGAAGAAGGATTTGCTAATTATTATTCTACCTTCTGCGTTTCTGGTGTCGTATGGTGAAACTTATTGACCATTATTAATCCAAAACCGTTTAATACAAAATGTCGATTGTCACATACAAAGAAGAAGTTGTTCCGAACCCAAAGAATTCTGACATTTTGCAGTAAGAAGATTACTATACAATTAAACTCTTGACAATTCCCAAAAAAAAACTTGAAGAAGAATCACATAGATGTTGTTGTAAACAAGACTTGAGCGAAGGTGGACCAACTCTGGGTTGGGTTTCTCTTTTTACTAAGAAAGGAAATGGCTTGAGCTTTGAGAAATCCGACTTGTGTGTAAAGCCTCGCAGCAGAGAAATTTGCGTGTAAAACCGCGTTTGCTTGTGTTTTCATGTCGATGTATCTCTAATTTCATTGCTTCATTCCAGCTTCATGTCATTTTTCGTGAGTTCTATTTTCTTCGGCTCTGCCGGGAAATATTTGATTCCACTAAGGTCGCCTACTTTGCTTATAACCTGTCCAACACAAACACGACAGACTGATTTAAATTAAATTCTTGCAATGGAACCTAGCTCTATCTAAGCTTCTACAAACTTAATCTGATGTGGTTTTCCACTGGAGATGGAAGGTAAGAGATAAAGGGAACGTGAGTGAGTAGAGTAGAATGGCAAGGCTTTTACCTTGAGGGCTCTTATAAGATCTTCTCTTGAATGAGATGCGGATATGCAAATACGTGCCCTAGCCAGCAGTAGAGGTGTAGCTGGGAAACCAACAACCACCACTGCCACCTGTTCACAGTTTCAAGGTTCCATTGCATGCAAATGCAATGCGCCGGTCAATCATTTCCGTTTTGTTGTTGTCTGCCTTGCGTTAAGCGACTTCTAATAATGATATTGGATTGAATATATATGTATATAGAACTTACTTTTTGTCGCAGACATTCCCTAGAGAAGGATGGGATTTTTGCGGGGTTGTAAAGCATTATTGGCATGACTGGAGAATCATTGTCTCCAAGTACCTCAAATCCCATCTTCTGCAGCTCAGCCCGGAAGAAGTTGCTGTTCTCGCGTATTCTTGCTAGCTTTTGTGCCCCTGTCCAGTATTTGAGAAAGAATGGGAGTGTTTTTTAGGTTATGAGTCATCATCTGACTAGAATTAGATAGATTGTGCTCAGTGACCCAATAAGGTCAATTAATGACTCGATAAGAAAGAAATTTGATTACCGCGGTTTGTACCGTCCTCTCCCAGAAGCACTTTAATGGCAGATATGATTTGTTGTGCGGAAGGAGTTGGTATGGATGTCGCGTAGAGGTGAGCTGGGCATTGATGCTTCAAAAAATGGATGAGCTCCTACAGAAGTTGAACATCAAATAATCAAATGAGTTATCTTTTTTGTTGAATTTGAGAAGTGTACAAACTTACAAAGCATGATATGGTTTGTGGTATCGAATACAAAGGCCTTAGTGTGTTAGCTATATACGTATCTTTGCCATTTCGACAGGTTCACAGTAAGTTTTGAGTCTTTTGACGTTGAGTGAAAGTTATGGCTTATCTAATTTATTTGTGACCTGAACTAGAAGGTTCGAATCTAAATTCACCAAAACAAGCTTAGACCGCTGAAGATTTGCAAATAGAAGATCAGTAAATGAATACAGATGTAGACGCTTGCTAACCTTAGATCCAGCAATATAGCCACCACAAGACCCAAAAGATTTCGTGAAGGTTCCCATCATTACATCTACATCAGCTGTGTCAACTCCCAGGAGTTCACAGATGCCCTTTCCTGTTTTACCAATTGCGCCAATGCTGTGAGCTTCATCCAAGTAAACATATGCCTGTAAAGAGGATAGAAGATAAATTAAAGAGTAGTTTTCATTCCTGCATCTAAAACTCCAAATCGGTTTAGAAAATCTGATGTTGCAAAGTACAATTTGGTCAACGGAGTTCTTGAATCTCTCGCCAATGTTGAATGTGGCAAATAGTGAACCAAGTTACTTTTTAGGAGGTCTTTGCACACACGGAATGGTTTCGGTTGTCAACTGGTTCTCACAATCACAAACAGGTGATTCAGAAGCATCACCTCACCTTATACTTCTTGCATACGGCGACAATTTCAGGCAGTTGACAAATCTCCCCTTCCATGCTGTAAATACCTTCAACAACAACAATAATCTTCTTCCACGGTCGGTGTGTCCTAGGTTGTCCATCTGCAATTTGTTCTCTAAGAACACGTTCCAAATGGGAGGGCGCTACGAAACAAAAGCAAGAGAATAAACATGTAAGTCATCCTATTATTTGGAAAGAAACTCTGGAGCTGAAACACCACAAATGCTTACTGTTATGCTGGAAAACTCGGATAGTGGCTCCTGAACCTCGAGCACCATTGACAATCGAACTGTGATTCAAAGAATCACTTATTATCAACCCTCCCTATGTATAAGAAAAGAAAAACTTAGACGCATGGATTTCAGAACACAGGCCTCTATCACAAAGGGTAAAAAAAACTCTTGCACACCTTTCCAATCAAGACTGGAATGATGGCCGAGTTTGTTGCATAGCCCATGCCAAAAACAACAGCAGCAGGCTTTCCCACAAACCAAGTAACACATTCCTCAAGTTCCGCATGGACCGATGTAGTTCCTGATGGCCCAAAACAAAACAAAAAATTTCAGGAAACAGAGCCAAAAAAAAAAATGGTACTAGACTCTATAGGCAACGACACTGTACCTGCATCAACACGAGAGCTGCATGTACTTGCTGAAAATTTCTTCAAGGACTCAATAACACGAGGCGTGCAATATTCATCAAAAGAACCAAAACCAAGATAATTGTATGACCCCAAATTGAGGCACCTGCTAGTCTTTGTTGTTCGCCTGCACACAGTTGACACCCAAGTTTTACTCGGCAACTCTCTTCGCATAGTAAGTGGCATAATTTATACAAGAAATATATCAAATTTAGCCTTTTCATGTTCGCACAACAGAAACAATAGTTGCTATAACAAACTGCAGAGAGAAGAGCACAAGAAGACGGACTCACTTTAGCGTCTTGTTGTTATCGTTTGAGTACCGCTCGACGACATCAAACCAGGCATCAGGTGCACTCGATATAGGTCGTTCAAAACAATCCTTCACGCAGACGGAGAAAAACACAATAAGCATAAACTACATCGCCTGAATCAAATCAAAATTTTATCAGAAACGAAGGAACGAAATGGATTGATGATGAACAGTTACTTGAATCCGATGATACAATCGTCTGATATAGAAATCTTCATGCCCCAGACAGATTGGCGCGTATCCCTTTAGAGAGAAACAAAATTCACCGAAATGGCAAGCATAAATAAATAAATAAAACTCGTACATTGATCCATTTGATCTCAGGGTCTGGAGGAACAAACCTGGAGATTGCTTGTGAGCCACCAATCGAGGAAACGACGGAAGAAATCACGGAGCTGGCCAAAGGCAAAAAGCAATCCGTAGCTGAAGTAGGTGGATACGGCGGTCAGATAAGGGATCGTAATCATTTTTCAAGTCGGCTTCGTCTTCTTCCCCTGTCACTCTCCTCTCTCTCTCTCTCTCTCCGTCTCCGTCTCTAGACCGAATCGGAAACGAATTTAGCGAAGAGATCTTGAGAATTTTCGACTCTCACAAACTGAAAGTTGGGAGAGAGAGAGAGAGAGAGAGATTTGAATTTGGAATCTGTTCCCCTCCGTGAGATAGAGAAAGAATCGGATCATAAAACTAAAACCTTTTCTTTTCTTCAGCTTTTGGCCTTTTGTTTTTTTTGTATGATAGGGGAGTGTGTGTGACTAATATTAATATTGATAAATTTAGGAAACATCTGAAAACCAAGTACAAGCTTCCTCTATTGCTCAAAAGACTGCTCTGCTACGACTAGAATCGAGCTTATTTCATTTGCCATGTTTTTCCAGTCTTCAAGTTTCCAGTTTCTCTGCATTGCTAAACTTGTTTAGTTGTTTTGAATCCAATATATTTGTTATCAATCACTGGAAGCTTGAAGCCCAGAGAACGCCATTTATTGAGCCGTCAAAAAAAAATAATCCTGTTAAAAAAAAAAACAAAATGTTATAAACTAAAAACTCTATATATGTACCACTATATATTGATATAGTGGATTGATTCTGTTTAATATACTAAAAAAAGAAGGTGAAGTAGAGAGAGAAGTACGATGATGGAGATGGCCGAAGGATGTGATGAGAGAGAGATGATAGGTGTGATAGTATAAGGAGAAGAGGAAGATATTTCTTGTATTAAAACTTATTGAACACTAGGGGATGAGCCGCGCTTCGCGCGGAATTTTACATCATTATTACTGACATGTTTAAAATAAATTTTGAAAATATCAAGTTTTGTAATTTAATTTTGTGTTTTAAAAGTATTATATGCATAGTAATTAAAAAAAAAGTGTGGGTATAAGTCTTGTCTAGTTACATCCCATCTGGTTTTTTCTCGTCTCGTTCCTTCCCATCTCGTCCGCTCTGTTCCATCTCGTTTCTTCCCATCTCTTCCGCTATGTCTCGTCCTGTAATGTCTCACTCCTTCCTATCTTGTTCCATCTCGTACCGTTCTTTCTTGTCCCGTCTCATTATATCTTGTCCTACTCCGTCCATTTCTTTGCCGTCATGTTCCTTCCCATCCTGTCCCATCCCGTCATGTCCCGTTTATTTCTTTCATGATCTTTCATGTCCCATCTCATTTCATAAATATTATAAAACTATATAATTAAATTTGACAACACTAAAATAGTTAAAAGAGAATAAACTATATAATTAATTCATAAGATTTAATTTATATATTATTTTTTCAAATTTTTGTAAAAACTAATATATAATAAAAGAGAATAAAATAAGTCAAATAAATACGGAAGATCAATATTCTAGTGATCAAGATCAATATGGATTTTTATTGATACAAAATTAATATTTTTCTTTTCCATATTCACTGATACATTACAACAATATTAACATTTTCATAACCATATAATGTATTTCCAAGACAACTCATAGTCATTTTCAACATATTTTATTTTACTTAAATTTTATATATTTTTTATAAGACTTTATCCATTTTTTTACTTTAACAGTTTGATGTAAATAAATATTTTGATAAAATATAAATAGAACTCTTAAACTAAAATTATAAAATTATAGTTTTTTTATTTAAGATGAATATATATAAATTATCTTTTACAAAAAAGGCTTTTCAAATTCTAGCTGAACCTATTAAATTAAGATATGATAGTTATTACAAAATTTAAAGTTTGATAATAAAAACAGATAAATTAATAAAATAATTTAAAAATTAACAAAATAAGTTGATGATGTGTCACAATTTGAAGATAGGAGTTTGATGATGTGGCAGCCTAAGAAGAGAGCACATTTAACTTTATATATATAGATATATGTTACAACAAGTAACGAATACATATATTTATACTAGTGGGAAAAGGATAAAATAATAGTTATGGCGGTAAGTGTAAGGCGGTGAATAACTTAGTGTAGAAGTAAATAATAAAATACTCTTAGAGGATAATTATCTTTTCTAACACTCCCCCTTAATTATCCGTCTTTATATTACGTACGGTCTCGTTAAAAAACTTAGTCATAGAAAAACCCAATGGGATAAAAATTATGACTTAAGAAAAAGAGTACTGTAACGTAATCTCCCCCTGGAAAAGATATATAATCTTTTCTTTTCATAAATCTTGTAAGCGCCGCATTCCGATATTGTGAACATACTTCTTGAATAATGTAGTAGGAAGCACCTTTGTAAAATGATCGGCTGCATTATCACTTGAACGAATATACTCGATGTCCACTTCTTGATTTTTCTGGAGTTCTTGAGTGTATGAGAAAAATCTTGGAGGAATATGCTTCGTTCTATCACTTTTGATATAACCTTCTTTGAGTTGGGTGACACATGCAGAATTGTCTTCAAATATTTTTGTTGGCTCTTTCTTTGTAAGTATCCCACTAGATTCTTGTATATGTTGAGTCATAGACCGGAGCCACACACACTCTCTACATGCTTCATGGAGAGCAATAGTTTCTGCATAATTTGAAGACGTTGCAACCAAAGTTTGCTTTTGTGAACGCCAAGAGACCGCGGTTCCACCAATTGTGAAAACATATCCTGTTTGAGATCTAGCTTTATGTGGATCTGATAGATACCCTGCATCAGCAAAACCAACTAAAACAAACTTTGAGTTTTTAGGGTAAAATAATCCCAAATTAATTGATCCTTGAAGATAACGGAAAATGTGTTTTATTCCATTCCAATGTCTGTGCGTAGGAGACGAACTATATCTTGTAAGCAGATTAGTAGCAAAAGCTATATCTGGTTTAGTGCAATTTGCAAGATACATAAGTCCACCAATAGCACTCATGTAAGGTANTGCAAGCAGATTAGTAGCAAAAGCTATATCTGGTCTAGTGCAATTTGCAAGGTACATAAGTCCACCAATAGCGCTCATGTAAGGTACTTCAGGACCTAACACTTCCTCGTTTTCTTCACAAGGACGTAATGGATCTTTTTCAACATCAAGGGTTCTATTAACCATTGGAGTACTCAAAGGAGTCGCTTTGTCCATATAAAAGCGTTTTAACAACTTTTTAGTGTAATTTGATTGATGCACAAATATTCCGTCTTGAAAATGCTCTATCTGGAGCCCGAGACAAAACTTTGTCTTTCCAAGATCTTTCATTTCAAACTCTTCTTTCATATGAGTTCTTGCATCATCAATCTCCTTTTGAGTTCCAATGATGTTCAGGTCATCTACATACACAGCGATAATCACAAATCCTGAAGAGGATTTCTTAATTAATACACAAAGGCGTATCGCATTGTTGACGTAATCTTTACTCAACAAGTATTCACTTAAGCGATTATACCACATGCGTCCTGACTGTTTTAGTCCATAAAGTGATCGCTGTAATTTGACCGAACAAATTTCCTTGGACTTGGATTTCAACCCCTTAGGCATTTTTAATCCTTCCGGAATTTTCATATATATCTCATTATCAAGTGATCCATATAGATATGCTGTTACAACATCCATGAGATACATTTCAAGATTTTGAGACGCTGCTAGGCTCATCAAAAATCTGAATGTTATGGCATCCATTATTGGGGAATACGTTTCTTCATAATCAATTCCCGGTCTTTGAGAAAAACCTTGAGCCACAAGTCGGGCTTTATATCTTGTGACCTCATTTTTCTCATTTCTTTTTCGAACAAAAACCCATTTGTGCCCGACGGGTTTTATATTCTCAGGATTTGTAACAATAGGTCCAAAAACACTTCTTTTATTGAGGGAGAGTAATTCTGCTTGTATGGCCATTTTCCATTTCTCCCAATCAGGTCTTTTTAGACACTCTGATATAGTTTCTGGATCCGGATCATCACTTTCATGATCAATTTCTTTATATACAGAAAAAGAGAATATTCCATCAATATCTTCTATATCATTTCTTGTCCATACTTTTCCATATTGGGCGAAGTTGATGGAGATCTCAAATTTTTCTGTATCATGTTCGTCTTCTGGACGAATCACTTTTGCTGGTTCTTCAAAAACCATTTTGTTTACGTCTTCTTGACATTTTTCTTTACAAGGTTCTTCTATAACCTTTTCTCCCAAATTCTTTTTCTTTCGGGGATTTTTATCTTTAGAGCCTATCGGCCTCTCCCTCTTTAACTGGATTTTGGGTGCATTTGCTATGCTTCCATCAGTTTGTTCTTTAGAAACATCTATTCTTGATGGAATGTTCGCAGCGGGTATATATGATTTAGTCACTCTTTTTGTATCTGTGAACGCATCTGGTAATTCATTTGCCATATTTTGTAAATGTATAATTTTCTGAACTTCCGATTCACGTTGTTTTGTTGGGGGATCAATGTGTAACAAAGTCGGTGTACACCATGTGAGGTCTTTTGGAACCTCTTTAATTCCTCCCCCTAACGCTGGAAATTCATCTTCATTAAAATGGCAATCGGCAAAACGTGCCGTAAACATATCACCAGTTAGTGGTTCAAGATACTGAATTATACTTGGTGACGTATACCCAACGTATATGCCCAATCTCCTTTGTGGCCCCATTTTTGTTCTTTGGGGTGGTGCTATTGGAACATAAACCGCACAACCAAAAACACGGAGATGGGATACATTTGGCTCTTGACCCGATGCTAATTGTAATGGGGAATATATATTATAAGCACTCGGTCGTATTTGGAGCAGCGCTGCAGCATGCAAAATAGCATGACCCCATACAGAAATTGGGAGTTTTGTTCTCAATATTAACGGTCTTGCAATCAGATGCAACCGTTTAATCAAAGACTCAGCCATGCCATTTTGTGTATGGACATGCGGAACCGGATGCTCAACATCGATTCCCAATGACATGCAATAGTCATTAAAGGCTTGTGAAGTGAATTCACCAGCGTTATCTAATCTCACTTTCTTAATAGTGTAATCAGGAAATTGTGCTCTCAACCTGATTATTTGGGCAATGAATCTTGCGAACGCCGTATTCCGTGTTGTCAAAAGACACACATGTGACCATCTACTTGATGCGTCAATTAATACCATAAAGTACTGAAACGGCCCGTATGGTGGGTGAATGGGCCCACATATATCACCATGTATTCTCTCTAAGAATACTGGGGATTCATTCCCAACTTTCGCTGGTGATGGCCGAGTTATAAGTTTTCCTTGAGAACATGCATTACATAAAAACTCGCCAGTTTCTAAAATTTTCCCGTTTTTCAACGGATGGCTATTTGAGTGTTGTACAATTTTTCTCATCATGACTGAACCTGGATATATGTCATAGCCTTTCATGCCAGATTTTGAATGTACGAGTAAACTTCGGGTTTACTGTAACATATGATTCAGTCAGAGTAATATTTGTGCAATATAATCCGGAGGACAACATTTTCAGTTCTTCCAATATTTGTCCCTCCGATGTGATGCAAAGTATTTCAATGCCATTCTTATTCATAGTCTCTATGTGATATCCATTTTTACGGATATCTTTGAAACTCAATAAGTTTCTATAAGACTTTGGGGAATATAATGCATCATTTATTTCAAACTTTGTTCCTCTTGGCATTGAAAAACTAACTCTTCCAGAGCCTACAATAATTTTTGCACCACCAGAAATAGTATTCACGCTTGTAGCAAAATCTTTTATTTTGAGACTGGAGAAATATTTTCTATTTTTGAGTATTGTGTGCGTTGTAGCACTGTCGGCAAGACATATATCTCCATCACGAGTCTCAAAATGCGACATTGTCTGTATACATCATATATCAGTTCATGAATTATAATTCAATTAAATTCAAATTTAAATACTTGCATAAAAATTATAACAGTAGAAATATAGCAGAAATTGAAAGTGCATAATTTAAAAGAATTTAAATAGGCAGAAACTAAATAATAAAATTTAAATTTCAAAATATTTAAATATTCAGACTAGAGGACGTTTTCACCATCAACTCTATATGATTTAAGGTGACCTAGTCTACCAAATGATCATTTGCTCGAAGTAGGTAAGATCTAGCATCCCAGCATAAGTATTATTTGATTGTAGAGGTAAAACCTACCTTAACAATTAGCTCGGAGAAGGCATAGCCTACCATCCCGGCGTAACAAATAAATAAGAAATTTAGAATAAACAAAATATAAATTTTACTACACCTTCGGTATAAGAGCGCTTGTGCTGATAACGTGTTATAAATAAACTGATGTACCACTATATATTGGTACATCAGTTTATATATAGGCTATATGTACTTACAAAAGTAATCAGAGAAAGGATGTCGCATGAAAACCATGAAAGTCTTTATTTCTTCTATTTCTTCTATAAGTGATATATTACAAAACCAAATCAAGAGTAAAAGACAAAAGGTAATCAAAAGTCTTGAGACAAATATGTAAGGAGAATGAAGATGAAGGTGAGTAAATACTCTCTTCTATCTTCGAGCTTCCACACTGGTGGACAGGGTTTACCATATCCTTCTGCTTTGGTTGGCGGGACATAATATGCTTTCAAACTGTGCAAAGAAAACATTGAAACCTTCCTCTTTCAAAGCTTGTACAATAGTGGAGAACTGCGGGTCTAATCCCACGTTTTGTGAGATTATCAACCAATTTATTGGAGACCTAGTCATGTTTATTGACTTGCTAAGAATGTCCACTGAAAGAGAATGAATTCTCGCATATCTATTTCCTGAAAAAAAAAAAAAACGGAGATTACATATACAATTAATTTCTATGAAAAGAAAAGTGTTGCAATAGGGTTTGCGGAAATAACTCACGTTCGGGTACGAAAATGATTTGAAATCCCGCACTCTGAAATATACGTGCCTGAGAATTCGTGAGGCTGTCTTTATCAATGTAAGCATAGATAGAAATAGGATGAGGACAACCCTTATCCTCCACAACTTGACAGATATTCTCATAAACATCAGTATCGAGAGGTAAAAGGGCTTGGAAATCCCCAACGTCCCAGATGACACGCGTCTCAGAACCTGCAGGTTTTCAAACAACGATTAGCTAGATCCGCTACTTTTACCGATCAGATGAAATCTAATCAAGTAATAGACAAACAATTTCGAGCAAGACAGAGATCTTACAGGGGGTTTCTGTGGCGGCCATGAAGAAATCTCTGAACAAGGTTTCCAAGGCGAGTTATTCGAGAAAATTACACACGGCCCTAAGAGAAGAACTGGGACGCCTTGTTCTATATAATGCCAGAGTGTATCTTATTGGGCTGGGCCTGGCGTATCTGCCCAAGTTAACGTTAACGGTGAGATGTTTAGGCTTTAGGCCTTTTGGCGGATTATCAATCCATCCTCGTGTCTTTTCTAAAACTAGAACTAGGTGATAGGTGACTTATTTAATAATTATTTTTATTAAAATTATTAGTGTTTTCTTTATTTAATTTTATAATTTATTTTTAATTTATTTTAAGAAAGAGCACATAATATCACATTCCAAAACTATAATATCAATCACAAATAATAATCTATATTTAAATTATTATTATTTAAATTTTTTTTTTTAAATTGTATATATTGTTTTTATTCATTACGGTTAAATATGGTGTGATTATTTTTCTTACTTTTCTAAAAACAAAATAAATATTATATGAAATATATTCAAATTTGGTAACACTATATATGTTAAGTTCAATATGTATTAAATAAAATCATTGCTCAAAAACATGATAATTTATGTAACATCTGTGAACCAGAAAATTGTTTTAGAAGTGGTATCGGGCGACATTAGAGATTTGGGAGTAGATTTCATATGCTCTATGAGGTGTGAATTACGGATTGATTGTACATGTTTTTGTTTGATTGTTGTACAGTCGGTTTAAAGTTCAATCATTTCGAAGAAAGTATGAAAAAGCTTCTGAATAGCTAGTGTCTGAATAGCTAGTGTCGATCGACACCGGTTATTGAGAAATCGAGTCGGTTCGATTCAAGTCGCTGGTTTTTGGCCGGTTTAGGGAAAGAAACCCTATTTTTGATTTAAAAGAGCTGCAGCCGCATGTTGAGACTCAGTTTTCGGGGTGAAATAGTGCATAGGAGAAATGAGGCGATTTGGGAGAATTTCGGATTTACTGTTCATCATCGGAATTACTGTTTATCGCTGGAATTACTGTTCACCGTCTACTGTTCATCAAGAGCACTATTCATCGTTTTCCCTTTTTTCCCTTTGTTCAATCGGTTGTCGAGGTGAGTGCGTGACTGTAGGTCCGTTTTCACTGGAGTTTTCGTGATTCTCTAGGTTTAGATTGTTGTTCTTGAGTTGTTCTTCGTTGTTCTTCGTTATTGTTGAGTTTGATTCACTTTGGGGCGTTGAAAACCTCGATTTTGTGTTTTTCTGTGAAATTGCTTCGTTTTGTTGATTTTGGTTTCGAGGCGTCGGGACGGCGTCGATCGACACCATGCGTGGTGTCGGTCGACACGATGTGTTGAATATCATTCGACACCCTTGTGGTGTCGGTCAACACTTCAGCAGGGCATCGATCGACACCGGTGGGGTGTCGGTCGACATCAGAGTCTTTGCGAGTTTGTGTTGTTATTTATCATTGCTGTTGCTGGTTATTGCTTGTCGTTTGATGTATTGTTCAGTGTTGACATACATAGCATGTAGATAGGATGATCCACTCACTAAGTATTTATGATAATACTTACGCATCTCCATTCCAATGTGATTGATAATAGGTTGTTATTGGTAACAAGAAACAGAATGTAAATGACGATATAAATTCAATAGAGAC